>NESQ01000437.1:0-70083 GCA_003070745.1 Tuber borchii
TCAGGGTCAGAAAGGGTTCGCACTTCTGTTGAAGTCGGAAAGAAGAGTAAGAAATACTTAGTTATATAGAAAGATTATGTAGCCCGCGAACACCCAGACGCGGAATATAAATATCGAGCTGTCTTCGCAGCTTATACAAACAACAAGCAACGGAGAAGAGACCTTAACAATATATACACGTTACTACTTTAAATTCTTATCGCACGATTACTTTTATCATAATACATTCGTCTCCCTAGACAATATTCTCCAAACGCTTATTCAGCCATTAGGGCCATAGCGTAATAACCCGCTCCTATTACGCTATCCCCATAACACTACCCCGCTGGAGCCTGCTGTGCTCCTGGATTCTGGATATAGACGTATCGTTCGTGGATGATATTGTGAGTCATATTGGATGATTATTGGTGTATATAGATAAGAGTATTGGAAATAGAGCCGAATATGGATGTTCTGAATGTGGATGATTTTGGTATGAAGTCCCTTCTATGTCCAATTGACTTTATATATTCAACTCCCAAATGTTCTAGAGCGTTTGAAAGAATCACACTGTGTTTTCACCATTGGCTAAGAATAGGCAAATCAGACGCTCAAGGACATTGTCCGATTCAACTTAGATAAAGCATGATACGCACGTTTGCTCGGGAGCGTCTCTGATCTTGGAGCTTCTCTGATCTTGAAACTCCGCTGATCTTGAAACTTCGCTGATCTTGAAAGAAACTATAGCTGACGCCACGTGATGTCTGCGCTAAACCCCATGAACGACTAGTTCCTCTTCAGAGCGTCTAACCTTCGTAACATCCACACGCGTTGGGCTCAAGACTAAATACTGCGGTACACGTACCCTACAATCTACACAAAACCCACAATATAGACTAAGCTGACTCCCACCATGCCTAGCAAATGTCCATTCTGCCGACGAAAATACATCCGGTCAGGCGCATACAAGATATTCCTGCGAACTGCGCACGCAAATCTAGACATTGTTCTCGCATCCACCGTACGATATACTTCATCTGTAGCTATTATCAACGACGCGGAAACAAGCATATTGCACCACAGACAGGCGAGCGAGCACCTGGATTCCGACTATGAGTCCGATCCAGATCCCACCGGACAGGACCTCGATACATTTACTGCTCACGAGTCTGACACTGAGATACCGGACGACCCTACGTCTTCATTACTCGGTAGACAGGAGGATTACCCACGCGCCGGAGAACTAATTGGAGACGTCGACGGATTTGAGCAAGAACACAGCGATCTCTGCGAGGACCTGTGGGCACCATGCAGTAGTGTGTACGGTTTCAAACTGGCATCTTGGTTCTTCAGGCTAAAGTATCTAAATCACGAATGAATGTATACTTCTCAAGTGGCCTCGGTAATTCTACGTTAGCCGGATATAGCTCTATGCATACGCTGGAGAGCCACCGCCGCTCTTTGGACCCGTACAGCCCGTATCTGCAATGTTTCGAAGATACGTTGAGGATAGCAAGAGAACTCTGCCATTCTTCTATCGTAACGTCCTGGATTGTGTCAGATAGCTCCTTCATCAGATCGCATACCGAGATGACTTTGTCTACGCGCCGCGGCGTGAATTCAATCCTAATGGTGAAAGGATCTATGCGGAAATGCATACTGCGGACTGGTGGTGGGACGTTAAACTACAGCGCCCCAACCTCCTTTACGTTAACGTTAGCTGACTAGTTATAGAAAACACTTCCACCTGGTGTGACAGTAATTCCCATTATTGGGACGTCTGATCAGACCCATCTCAGCAACTACTCCGGTGACAACAAAGCGTGGCCTCTCTATATTACGCTCAGAAATCTTCCGTCAGCCCGGCGCAACAGCCCTGGATCAATGGCTGTTCTACTTCTCAAACTATTGGCTGTCCCCCCCAAATTCTCAAAGTCCACCAAAGTAGATCAATACTAGAGGCAAGTGAACGCCGACACACTGCAAGACGTATTCGAATTCATTTTTGCGCCAGTGCAGCACCCAGCGCTTGATGGCGTCCCAATTGATTATGCCGATGGGAAGGTTTGGAGGAGCTTCCCAATCTGGTCTGCATAGGCTGCAGACCATATGGAAAACGTGACTCTGCATGAGTTAAAATCCAACACTGGTCCTCCATGTTAGGTACCTGCCGGGAAATTAGGAACCAACGTCAAGAACTATTGAGCACGAGATTACGCAAGATACCAACGATATGTGTATGAAAAGTCAGACGGCACCCACGTTAAGTTCCGCGGCCTGGGTATCAATTTGGGCTAAAACGTTTTTCATGGACTTCACCTGGTCTCAGTGGCTGACTTGCACATACCGGACATCCTCCATACGGTTTATCTCAGATTATTTAAGCACATGATGGACTGGATCCAAGGCTTTCTCAAGAAACACAGGCAACTGCAGACTTTTGACGACCCTTGGAAGACATTACCGCCGTACTCAGGATTTTTGGTACCCAAAAAGGCCTACCATGAGATAGCGCAGTGGCAAGGGAAGGAGATGAGAAATCTAGGGCGCTGTATTTTGGGAGTTCTGATGGTGGCACTGGGCCAGCCACAGAGTTCACAAGCGATACCTTTCAAACATGCTCTCGGATGCGTCAGAGCGCTCGTCGACTTTAGTATGATGGCACAATACCGAAGCCACATGTGTGACACCATAGCTTATATGGATGATTATCTGGACGGATTTCACAAGACAAAAGGTATCTTTTTGGAGTTTCAAGTAACTAAGTGTACGCTGGCCAAGGTTGACGAGCAACGGAAGGAAATACGACATCAGAGAATGCAGATGAGCCAGCCCATAGCCTCCTCTAAACAGCGCCGTATCTGTGACGACGATCGTGAAGAAGAGCACGAGCGATATATGGACTTAATCTATAGCGAATCGCATTTGAACTTTATCAAGATACATCTACTAAGTCATTTTAGTGATCATATACACCAGTTTGGCAATATACCGATGTATTCCAAGGAGTTTGGAGAGCTCGTGCACAAGGAACAAATCAAGGACAGATGGCGATGATCGAATAAAAATAATACCGCGTGCCAAATCATGCACAACTACATTCGCCAGCACAGCATCCAGATCAGGTTATTGAACCTCGAATCTCTTCGACGCCGGGGAGCCGATCTCTCTGCAGATGTCCTACGACATTTAGAAAGTACGACAAGTGCAGTAACATCAGCAAAACAACAGTCTGCCCCCTGTGCCTCATGTCGTTGAGTTATACGTTTTGGCACATCGTGAGTCCTATGATCGCGATATTAAAAATCCCGTTAGTTTGACTAAAGAAGATGAAATTAATTCTATTTTCTGCAAAATATGAGCAATTTCTATTAAGAACTCACAGACCTTTTATATACCGAAGTTGAGAAATTTGAGTTCATAACATACAACTTTGTAATGTAAAATGTCTATGAGATATTGATAAAAATAGCTCATATTTTTTCTAAAATTAAGATTTGTATCTGATTATTAGGGGACACAATTGGAAGCATCATGATTAATCAGGGTCACTCGCAATTAGCCAAAACGTAAAACTCAACGACATGGCTCACTGTAGAGCACAAAAGACAGATTTTTTTTTTGCTGATGAACAACACCAGTTCACTGTAGGAGGATGCTGAAAGGACGTCGGGATGACGTGTCCAACGTCTTAGATTTTAACAAGGTGTTGGCATTCTCACTCGACAGTATATGTCACGAATTGATCAGATATAGTCGGCATAACCTACCTACAGAGCACTAGCTTCCTGAAGATCATGCGATACTTCAATTACTCCCGGTTGAACTACTAACGCAACTCGAAATCCCGGTTTTAGCATTCCAAGAAAGCGACATTTACGACATCCACGGTGCGCGATGCACGGGCACCCTACACTTCAGGAACCAGGGGAGTCGCAATAATTGGGTTTGGGTCCAGGCTGGTACTGAAGAGATGTATGGTGCGCTGAGGGGCCGTCTGCCGGTAGGACTCATGGTGCTCTTCAAAATCAGGGACCTCACCAGTGAGAATGCTGTGTGTCGGGTGACGGCTGTTCGGATGTTGAGTGCAGTCAACTCAGGATACCTCTCGGACATTCATGGCCTTGTTACAGTGCAGATGAGAGGGGACGCTGGAGAGTTTACGATAGTTGACGTAGGGGCAATCCTCGGCCTGGTGCACCTGATCCCTGAGGGGGAAGGGCGCTGGCTGGTTAATCGCCGGATTGATTTGAGAACATTCAACAAAGTATATTAAGGAATCAGGATACTGGCGGGGGGGGGTGGCGCTGGCTGTACCTAGTGTCATATCGCGCGGTGCTGCCGTGACGAAAAATACCGTCTATCAAATTGTGGTGAGGAAGTGGGGGAAACCACACCACAATTCGCTAGACGGCGTTTTGCAGCCGTGAGCACATCGTCAAGCTGTATATGTTTATAGAAACCAATTGTCTAGAAAATAAGAGAAAGAAACTATGATACTACTAGCTAGTTTGCCCTGTACATGGGAGATTCTGAACTGAGGCGCGAGCCGACGACGGAGATGATATGAGAAAATACGTCAGGACATGTGGAAGAGGCAATGTGAAGCCGGCGCCGTCATGAGAGTGAACCAGAGCTAAGGTTTAGACAGGGCGTCAGTATAACGTGAGGTGGCGTCAGGAGAGAGAGAGCGTTACCAGGCAACCCAGGAAGAACAGGATGCGTGCGTGCGTTGCAATGCAAGTCAGGGCGCACCTGACGTAGGGAATGCAGAAGCAACATCGCTTGCGTCAGGGCGCAATGCTGACACATCTGACGCGAGGTATTTTTTTGCTGATGCAACATAGCAGCCAAGGAAGGAGCGAAGATTGCCCTCTCTGGGGCAGGGGGGGTTGGAGCAGTATGAATCGGCCTTTGAGTGGAGTACCCGCAGAGTTGACAGATGGTGGACTCCTTGCAGAGGAGGATGAAGTGACCAAACTTCCAGCGGTTAAAACACTGGCTTTGGACATTAGTAGAGTAGGCCCTCTTGACTTCACGGTTGTCACTGAAGAGAAGGATGTGGGGGGGGTCCGTCATATACCTGGCGAGATTAACCAGAACATGAACAACTACGGAGAAGGGTTTTTTCCCAGTAGTTCTAGCTACGCAGTCAGTATTAAGAAAGCGAGAGTGGATAATAATGAGGTTTTGGCATTATAAATGCTGGCCAGGAGTAGGTGGTAGAGCTCCTCATCATTGTCAGGATGAGCATCCATGGGCAGGCCATGTATTGCAAACTGCACATCAGTTGGGATGAAGCGAAAGTGTTCCTATGGATTATTGTTAACCGGGAAGGCCTGGTTGAACCTCACAGTAAAGGCATCCAAGAAGGGGGTGTAGCAGGTAGCAAGAACCAGGGGGTTAGCCATAGTGAGTGTGATAGCACCCTTAGCGTTAACCGAGACACTGAACGATCTAGGGAGTTGGGCCCTAGCTTCGCAAAGGATTCAGGCGGCGATGTCAGGAGAGCCGACAAAAATTGTAGATTATTGAGTGTGAGGACCTTGGGAGGAGCGAGAGGCAAAAAACCTTCTGGCAGTACTGGGTACAGGGGCAGGACCCTATGGGGAGGCATCTTGTATGCTAGCCGTAACTTTGTTAGCGGATGTGACAGGGGGGGATTCCTTTCCTTTTGCCTTAGCATTGGCCTTATTGGCTCTAACCACACTGTCAAACTCAGAGGTTCCACCATGAATAACCTGCGTATAAGTTTTTGCCGGGGTGGGGGCAGAGAGAGGCAGGCAGGTGGAGACAGTTTGCTGAGGGTATGATAGGGGAGAGCTGGTAGAGCCTGGACATAAAGTGGGTGGAGCTAGGGGAAGGTTAGAGCAACCCCTTTTAGGGGGACGGTCAGGGTAGGGGGGGTGGCCATTCTGTAGGATAGGTCTCGGATCGCGTCCTGGAACTCCCGGAGTTGCTCGTTTGGGGAAGAATTGGTGAACTTGGACTGGAGGTCGTGGACGGAGGATCGGAGCTCCTCCAACTTGAAACTGATGGAATTAACTGCGTGAAGGAAAACGCACACAAGGGGGAGGAGAGAGCTTTCACCTATCGAAAGATCATTGCATTCCTGAGTGGTCAGACAGGGCAACTGTGCAGAGGAAAAGTTGATGAGGGAGCGAGTGCGAGAAAAATGAGAAGCAAGAAAATGAGCTTTGGGAGAAATCTCTGAGGTAGAGGGAGTAACAGATGAAGGTCTAGAATGAAGCTAGAAGAGTGAGATAGAGGGACCAAGTGGGTCCATAGTGCGAAAAAGAGGGATGCGAAGTGTAAAAAAGGGGCAGAGAAGGTGCATGGGAAGATTGTGCACTAGAACTTATGGTGTTGTGAAAGCTATGGACAGGAAAATAGAGGGCGCGGAGTGTGATTGGATAAGGTAGTGGAAGAAACTCTCTTATATATCCTGTGAACAGGAACCGGTCAGATGGACAGCCGCAACTTATATGGTGTTCGAAGATGGGCCATCTTACCTGAGTGTTTTGGTGAAGGGAGGTAACTCTCGTGACCACTAGTGTTAACCTAGTGGGCAAATATTGGGGCCGGAGGGGGGGTGAGTTGAGCTTTTCCAGTGGAGGTGGATGCGTCTAGGTAGGGTAACTTGACTCTGACAATCTACCTGAGAGCTCTATGCCTAATATGAGCTCCCCTCTTCCAAATTCCGTCTCGGATACTTTTCTTGGTTTTCAACTATTAATTTACATTCCTTTACGAGCTCAGTTCAGTAGGGGTAAAAACTACAAGCCTTTACTTATCCACCTGTGGAAAACCTTTCTCAAACCACTTGACTTTCTTCAGGCCAATGATTTCTTATAGTTCATACTCGTCTTCTTGAAAGACCCATGACAATAGTCTTTCACTCGCCTGTCGCGAGCTTTCTCCCCAGCTATGATCAGCCACAGCAGCTACCCCAGGTCTATTTGGGTGTCTTGGGGGAGTTTGATCGGGAAGTATATTTTTTCTTGAACTGTGGTACTGATCTTCTGACTGCACTGATCTTAATTTCTTTCTAACAATACTTCCAACTGTGATTTGTCAGTGTATATGTAAATTGGCCAGCCATTTATCATTCGTCAATCCTAAATTATTCAATGCCCTTATGTGCTTTTCTTTTTGTTTTTTTTTGTTTTTTTTTGTATCAGTTTTGCATTGTATTGTGTACAACTACCGGGAACAACCAGACATGCAGCGCTAGCTATGGCAAAGAAAAACCCTCGCATCTCTCCCCTTATGAGATCAAAGCCACGCCCCAAGACCCTATGGTATGGGCCCAACCGCACCTCTCGCCCACAAAAAAGTAGCAAAATACTCCAAGCGAGCAAGCAGGAAGACGCAGAAAACCCTTCGGAAAGCTCCCCTGAACAAAAAAAAGAATAACAAAAGAAAGCCCGAACACATGGGAAAGATAGAAACTCCACTAAATAGAAACCTAACAAAGAATAAAACACCATCTCCGTAGGGGCGGCCTAAAGTGAGTGAACAGTCAGCGACCGACATTACTCCGAGCCCAAGGCGTTGACATCGACCGAGGAGGCAGTGCAATACCACGATAGAGTGTAACCGAGGATGCGACCGTGGCAGCCGCGGGGGGCACAAGGCCAAGTGGCAGTAGGATACCAGCCAAAAGAGGGGAAATGTAGCTGTAACCTAGCAACGGGACGAAACCAAGCAGAGAAAAGGAGGGGTAGACCCAAGTATCGTAGGACCTATCGAAAACGTGTACGTGTCTGACTAGGCAGCCTCCAGCAAAACATAATCGAAGAGAGCAGAGAAATCGACTGTAGCCTGATGAAAGGTTTTCTCTTACTGCGAACCGTGATCCCAGCCGTCTGTAACATGGACACGAGGGTGTTGCCGACCGTGCTAATGCTAAGTGAGAAAGCAAAACAAAAGCAAAGAGGAGTATGGGACGGACCCTAAGAAACGGGTGCCCAAGACCAAATCCATCATAGGGGTGGGGGGTGCAGCTCACTCAGAGTGCGGGTGGTGAAAGTTGACAATGATTTCTCGTGGTGTTGAGATTTCAATCGCCGGAGGTGTAGAGGAGATGGTTCGTGTCAATGCCCTTATGTGCATCCGCCCATATCCTATACATTATTTTTGGCTTTAGAGCCGCCTTCACTTTCTTCTCCTCCCTTTTTGCTACCTGCGCCATTTGGAATGCCACTTTTTCCTTAGCGGAGTATTGTTTCTTTGCTTTCTTTGTCTCTATATATGATGAGTTATCACTGCATTTTCATTTCCCACTTGAAGCTGAACTGGGTGATGAATCTCCTTTGAGACCCTGTCTTTCTTTGAAATCCTCCTCCGCTCAAGTCACGGTTCGGACAGCTTCCAGCCATTCATAATCTAATATATATTCCTGCATCGACAACCTTCTGAGAGCTTCGGTTGACAAGTGATCCTCAATGATTTTTCTCCAGGCAACTCCCACCCTTTTAACATGTATGTTAAGTTTTTCCATCTCTAGAATGTACTGGAGAATTTCACCTTTATATCGAATAGCTTTCATTCAGCGGAGGGATTTTTCGACTTCGTCTGTTGGACCAAAACATCTTCTGACTTGTTCGGCTAAGACGGCTCATCATCAGCAAAAAAACAGCCTGCCCCCTGTGCCTCATGTCATTGAGTTTTACGTTTTGGCACATCGTGAGTCCTATGATCGCGATATTAAACATCCCGTTAGTTTAACTAAATAAGATGATATTAATTCTGTTTTCTGCAAAATATGAGCAATTTTTATTAAGAACTCATGGACTTTTTACATACCAAAGTTGAGAAATTTGAGTTCATAACATACAACTTTGTAATGTAAAATGTCTATGAGATATTGATAAAAATAGCTCATGTTTTGCTAAAATTAAGATTTGTATCTGATCATTAGGGGACACAATCGGAAGCATCATGATTAACCGGGGTCACTCGCGATTAGCCAAAACGTAAAACTCAACGACATGGCTCACCGTGGAGCACAAAAGACAGATTTTTTTTTTGCTGATGATAGGTCATAAGGTTCTTGCCTGTTTGCTCCAATTTTTCCAGTCATTCCCATTCGGTACGATATAGTGAAAGGCAAAACTTGCTTTCCTTCTATCTTACTCAGAGCAAAGGTGATACTATCTGAATCTCGTTCCATTACCACTTGTTGCATCTAAAGTAGTCTTTGCACATAATTAGCCAAAGTTCCACGTTTTGATGTTCTTCGTGTTTGTACACAAAAGGGGGTTGGACTGGTCGGCTTGTTATCTTTCCTAGAGCTCTACTCAAGATTTTTGAGAACCTTCGGAGTGCCGTCTGATTATCATCATTTGAGCTTCCATCACTCTCTGAGTCATCTCCGTCATCTGAGGGGAGATTTCTATTTCCACCTGTTCCTGGCGCAGGCCTCTCGTCACATCCTCTTCCTCCACTATGTCTATCATGATTACCTTCCACTGGTGTCCCTACCAGGTTCTGATCCCTCTGTAGCAGACGTCCTCTATTTCCCTCCCTGGTGCTGCCGTCGTATCAGGTGTAGGGTCTGACTGTTTCCTCTTTCCTTTAACCTGGCCTTGCAAATTCTGTAGCATTTCTTGTATTTCAGCTAGTTGACTAGCCTGTCCCTCTCGTGCCTCTATTTTACTAGTAAGCTGTGTATTGACACTATTGAGCTGTTGGTCTAAGTTGCCTAGCTCTCAATAATATTGAGTCTTCAGATCTTCCAAAGTCTGATCTAATATTCAGTCTCGAGTTAATGAGGCTGAGCCTTCCTCTTCGATAGTACTGGCTAACTAGAAGCTCACTTGCTTATGCTGTGTTTGTCTCTTGTCCATGAGCAGCTAGCCTATCGTTTAGGTTGTGCTGGGCTGTGACTGCTTGAGTCCTTACTAGATTGATACGTCTGTCAATTTTTGTGAATTCCGCTTTAACATATCTTTTTCCTTGAGCTAATGCCTGCCTAATCTTCCACAAATCCTGGGCTGCATTCTGTACTTCAGGAGTAAGGACATTAAATACTAAATGCTGGGCATCTAGACTATGTACCAGGCATGGAATAAAGAGATTAAGGAGCTTGCTTACTTGTATTAAGCGGCGTCCTGCTTCGGCATCGGGGAGGGGGTTCTCAGTTGTTCCGGGAACATTTTGTCTTGACCTCTGTGTGGCTATAAAGCCAGGGCCACCCAGATTGTCAGAGGATTGTCAGGGGTGATGGGGTTTATCGGTTGTATCTATTACTGATAGGGCGTCAGTGGAAGCCAACTCGTTATTGTCTATGTCTATAGGTTCTTGCCCTCCTTCTCTTTGGTTAAGAGTGGACATATTAATAGAAAGACAGAGTTATGCTTATCTTTCAAGACTATACCACCTTTTCCGTATCTTTGAGGTGAGGGTCTTATCCTACTCAACCTCGAAGTCTTCTCTTGTGGGGGGTTCCCACTTGAAGGAATTTCCGTCAAAGTATGTGTAAAGGGTTTGGAGGGGTTCTGTGGTGATAATTGATCAAGGGTGTGTCCATCACTCGGATATCTCGAAATAGAGTTCTGCTCTTGCTTCGAATTACAAGATTTATGTGATAGTAGATATGGGGATTTCAGGGTGAGGTTCAGTGATTGTATCAAGCAATTCTTTGATTCTGTCTTGTGATGTATCTTCTAAGGGTGAGAACTTAGAAAGAGGTAGTGCTGTAGTGGGTTGACTCATTCGTCTCGGTAACGGTAGAGAATAATAATATACTATTATGGAGGTAGCGTAATGATAGAATAGTTACTATGCTATGGCCCTACTCGCTTCGTAGATAGATATGGAGAATCGTTTAGGGAGACGAATAGTTCTTAAGATAAAGAAAAGAATATAAAGCGATAAAGATCATCTTGAGCTGTAATGTGTATATATCGTTAAGGTCTCTTCTCCGTTGCATAATAATTGTAAAAGCTGTGAAGACACCTGGATATTTATATTCCACGTCTGCATATTCATAGGCTACATAACTTTCCCATATAACCAAGTACCTCTTCTACCCTTTCAATAACTTCAACAGAAGTGCGAACCCCGATTGAACCTGAAATCCTCTGCACCCATACTCGACTTATAGACACGTAAGAACTTTGATTCTACAATGGTGTGGTCGCCTCTCGTAGTGTTCGTACTATCTTTTATCCAAAGCAAATAGTTTTACAAACAGTTTCCCACGTCTATCAACGTAGAGAAACTACCCACTGGACTGAAGATAGCTACTCTTCTAGTGTCAGCTCCATTAGGAATCAAACTGCAGATACATTCTGAAAATTCTGTCTACCGGCATTATGTGACTCTAGCTTTCAATCAAACTAATGGTTATGATTATAGTTATCAGTCTACCGCTGACCTCATCAGCAAAAAAACAGCCTGCCCCCTGTGCCTCATGTCGTTGAGTTTTACGTTTTGGCACATCGTGAGTCCTATAATCGCGATATTAAAAATCCCGTTAGTTTAACTAAAGAAGATGATATTAATTCTGTTTTCTGCAAAATATGAGCAAATTTTATTAAGAACTCACAGACCTTTTACATACCGAAGTTGCGAAATTTGAGTTCATAACATACAACTTTGTAATGTAAAATGTCTATGAGATATTGATAAAACTAGCTCATATTTTGCTAAAATTAAGATTTGTATCTGATCATTAGGGGACACAATTGGAAGCATCATGATTAACCAGGGTCACTCGCGATTAGCCAAAACGTAAAACTCAACGACATGGCTCACCGTGGAGCACAAAAGACAGATTTTTTTTTTACTGATGCTGTCCTTTGGGGGTTTATCCGTCCTCCTTACTGGGTTTAAATGATCTTCTAGTAATGGGCGACTCTCCAGATCGAAGAGCCTAACTATCACGCAGATTTGTCCTGTTACTTAGCGACCGCTTTTCGATAC
This sequence comes from Tuber borchii, assembly GCA_003070745.1. Lineage (NCBI taxonomy): Eukaryota > Fungi > Ascomycota > Pezizomycetes > Pezizales > Tuberaceae > Tuber > Tuber borchii. The sequence goes on from NESQ01000437.1 coordinate 11,911, forward strand.
TTCATCTTCAAGCATCTGTAACTTTAAGTGACATTGTCCAATTTGGCTGCTTCAACTTGCATAAGATAGAGGTTTTTTATTTTGTTTTTTTTATATTATGTATTACTTGTTAAGGTACAAGAACTCGCATGCAGTGCTAGCTATAGCATAAAGAAAATCTTAATTGCAAGAAATGATCCTCTCCGAACCAAGGAAAAAACCATCACCCCAAGTCCCTCTGGTATGGAACCAACCGCACATCTTGCACATAAGAGAGTAACCCCGCCCACCAACAGAAGAAAATCAAACAGCCTAAGCTGGCTCAGCAACCCCCAAAATCAACAGACAGAAACCCCCAAACATGAAAGCAGAAAGCACTCAGAAAACCTCCTCCGTAGACTCCAACAAAATGAATACCCCTAATGGGCAAATGAGAGTAAACTACAAAAAGAAAACCACAATAGAGAAGGAAAATATATCAAAGCGGGTCTATTCTAAATAGCCAAATGGCAAGCGACAAACCAATTGGGAGGTTCAGACTGAACAATTACTTCAAACTAATGCATTGATATCAGCCAAGGAGGCAGTGCAATACCATGACAGAACGTAACTGAGGCATGCGACCGTGGCCAGGGGAAGGATGCAAGGGCGAGCGGAGCAACCAGGCTGAGAGGAAACCAATCTTAGTGAGCGAACTCATAGCTGTAACAGAGCAACTGGACGAAACTGGGAGGAGAGTAAGCAGTAGGGTAGACGAGAGTCTAAGGTCCCAGTGGGAATGATAAAAACAGATAGCCCTCGTGAGTGCAGAGGAGACGTATTGCCGACTGTGTACTAAGCGAGAAATATCGCCAAGCGGGGGTGAGAAGCGAAGCCAAACGGGAGTTTTAATACGACACAACTCTGAGAAGAGGGCCCTTTAACTGTAAGGGAAAAGGAAAGAAGAGAGGAGGGAAAGCTGTGAACCCCTAGGCACAAGAGCCATTATCAGGGACAGAGCGGAAGATGAAAAGTTAACGATGATTTCTCTGGTGTTGAGATTTCAATCGCCAGGTGTGTAGAGGAGATGGTTCGTATTACATAAGGTAGAGGAAGACACTTTCTTATATATTGTATGAACAGGAACCGGTCAGTCAGACGGCCGTGACGTATTTGTTTTTACAAGATGGGCCAATATCTTGTCTGTGGGTTTTGGTGATTGGAAGTAACTATCACGACGACTAGTGTTGACCTAGTGGGCAAACGTCAGGACCCGAGGGGGGTGAGTTGAACTTTTCCAGTGGAGGTAGATGCACCTAGATAGGGTAACTTGACCCTGACAATATCCCTGGGAGCTCTATGCCTAACATTATATTGGAACCCAAAGCCTACTGAATATGCTAATACCTGAACCTTTCATTTCACTCCTACATCCTATCACTGCTCTGCTTTTAGTAACGGTCTTTCCAAATCAAATTCTATCCTCCGACCTTACTCTATACCGCCAATATCAGAACTATTATCACATATATATACACATAGGTACTATGCAGTCCCCAAATAGGTATGTAAATCCCATGCTTCCAGACTCCAAGCTTCAATTCTTACCATCTTCAGACCATTTAACCTTCTCAATACATTGAACAATTGACTTAGCTGACCTAGTAACTCTGTATACCAAGAATCTCTAGCCAAATTAGATATATAATTAGGCAAGCAAAACTCTTACTATTTGCTACTACTACTATTACTAACTTAATATTATTGGGCAGAACACAGATATTCTGAGAATAGCACCCGGCGGTAGCTGTTATTTGTGTAAAACCCGGTTATCCCAGTACAGGCAGCAAAGAATATCAAATATTTATTTCAAACTTCAAAAGGAACCGGCTTCGTTAGCTGTATTCTGATCTCATCATTGAACTTGTGGATCTTCCAGGTAAGGTGAAGACTGCTGATATGAAGTGTAAGTTCTATCGAATATATACTGACTCTCTAAATCAATAGGCTCTAGGAAACTTCACGAGCCCAGCGGATCATGAAGTGTGTACTACACAATTCATAATTTAGCAGGCAAAGAAAGTCCGCAATGATATGAAAAAAGAAAGAGAGGGCGCTGAAGCAGAGAAGGCATAAGCCATCCAAACCACTACCGTCCAAGCCGCTGCTGCCCAAGCTATTGCCAAACACACCAAACAAGGTATAGTGGCTGCGACCTCACTGACTCTAGTGAGAACTACTGTTCCTGCAACTACCAATACCCATAGTACCCCTAGAAGGCCTGTTACTACCAGGCCCCATAGCACTCCCAGAAGCCCCCAGACTTCCAGGCCCCACCCCACCTCCAGAAGCCCCAAGACTACTAGGACCCAGGGCACCCCCAGAAATCTCCCGGGTACCAGCAGCTTTTTGGGTACTAGTAGCCCCCTAAATACCAGCAGCCCATTGGTCAACAGGAGTACATTGACTACCAGGAAGCAGGTAAGGTTTGATGATGATGGTAAGGTTCCTAGAAGCCCATCTAGACCACCTGTAAAGCGGTAGAGACAGGTGGAGCTGCCAGAGTTACCATTCAGCTCTCTTAATATTTCTTTCCACAGTCCTGACAGTAATTGAATCAACTCTACCATCTATACTAGCGTCTACGAGTTTCCCCACCTTGCACTTTGAGCCCGCGAAAAAGCTCCACAACTTAGAAAAAAGCCCATGCTGGTCAAGACAACTATTACACAATGGAATCATGAGTACTTGGTTCTCTTTCTAGGCTTGAAGCAGGGTGGAAGAGTGGAATTGGGTATCTCGGACCAAGGATCATGGAATGCGGTATTGATAATACCCTAAGGTTACTGCCCTAACGCAGAATCCAACTCTAGTTTTTTAGTGGTAGCCATACCTGCAGAGAATAACAAGAATAACAGGGCCGAGGAAGAGATTATACTGGACGCTACTGGTGAGGACCAGGATGAGTGGGAGCCAGGAAGGGACAATTGTCCTGATAACTCAAAGCTAGAAGATAATTGGAAAGGGCCTTCTGAGTCTTCAGGTTCGTCCAGACTGAAAAGGAGTAAAGGTTACAAGCGGGCAAAGGAGACTAGGGACAATGCAGGTGATTGGGGCCCCAATCAAGGTGATAATTATGATAATGTTAATGATGGTGATGGCGATGGAAATGATTGTAATGATTGTAATGATGATGATGATAGTGAGTTCTATTGTCGTCTAAGTATGTAATAGTCCAATATATTCTCAAACTTTGTAAATATACCAGCTAATTTACTCTTCCACAATTTGCAGATAGAGTGTCTCCAGAAATACCATCTTCCCTACATGACATGATAGTCCGCAATGGAACCGATAGGTCGATCTCTCGATATATTAAGGAAAATAATGCCTTGAATACTGACAATAATGCAAAGGCAACTGCTGCTGCTGATCCTACTTTCACTAGCGATAGAGCGCTTCTCGGACTCTGTGGTGACCAGCTCAACAATGATTTTAATGACCAATGCTTTGCAGATACCGTGATAATATTGGGGGCAGAACTCTTCACCCCAGTCAAAGGTGATATTAGGCCCAGTATGCTCAGAATCCCGGGAATTCCCCATAGCCAGTTCTTTCCCTATCAAGTCTGAGGTGTCTAGTTTATTGTAGAGTATACACTTATGGACCATCCCCCTGTAACACTGATCACGGATCATATAAGATTGGGGAATAGTCATTGCTCACTCATCACAATACTCTATCTCAAGTATATTGTTAATCAGGCTGAAGCAGGCAAACCCTTGCCATGCTTAAATAGGAAAATAGTGGCGCAATTGGAAAAAGTTTCGCAGATCTTTAGCACTGAGAGTGAGATTTACAGACCATCCTCCATTATCACTATTCCCGCCAACCTTATCCCTGCCTGGAAGCGAGCAGTCCAGAGTTTAATTCTAAGGACTGGGCTCGACCTGGTAAGTAATTTTTAAGGGAGAACAAGACAGCTCATAGGTCAACAGAGTACTATAAGAGGTACTATCAAACATATCAAAAGGTAGTTCCATGAACAGCCACTCCCGTAAAAATGCACTATTCTAGTCAATTATGCTAACTCAATCTGGGGTTAGATGGTTGAGGCATAGAACAATGATGCGACAATCCAAAAGATAGACAGGCACGTGCAAAAGAACCGGTCACAGTACGAGACAGAACGAATCGAGACTGCTGGGTATGAGGATAAGATAGGAGATGACCTGCATGACCTCGTTGAGAGCAACGACAATACCATAGCAGAGTCTCGTGTCTGGTTGTCTAGAGGTGAATGGTGGTCCGGAGGTAAAGGGTAGTCCCAGGCGAACGATAGTCCGGTGGTGAATAGGGGTTGGGAGCAGAATCATAGTCCGGAGAGGAATCATGGTCTGGAGGGGAATAATAGTCCGAAGGGAAACTGTGAGTGCAGCTGAATTGAAGCTAGACACCTTGGGAGTTGCAACCCCCAAGTGTTCAGCTTCAATTCGGCCTCGCCAGTATTTTGTGGATTACTAGCTTTTCCTCTTTTTTACTATAATTAATATGCTTGTTATACTTAGTGTTCATAGTGAGCACAGTGATATAGACTAGACTTTTTATATTAGTTAGATCTGGAAGGGGGAACCTTTGTTGGTAATAAGTATTTGTTTATATAAGTTATATATTTAGAGAATAGAATCATATGATAATGCAATCACTGGGTTAAGTACGATACGTATATAGCACAGCAGAGTGATGATCGCAAAACTCAGGGAACCCAGAGGGCTACAGAGCCAAGGCTATGTAAAACTGGTAAAAATAGGGGTGGACAGAACACAGACTAGAGAAGAGCTTGTCTATAGTTAGACAACTATAGAAGAACCAATAGAGAGGAGAGACAGAACCAGGACAATGGGGATATTGCCAAGATGAATCGAGAGGCAGAGCGCTGGTAAACATGATGGATAGAAGATCATGAGCAAGAGCCAGGAGTAACACAGAATGCGCAAAGCGGGTTTGAGGGACACTTGGAGGGGAAGCGAAACGATTTGGTTACATGGGAGAAGGGAAGTAATTAACAGATGGTAATTGATATCAAAAACGCACAAACTGTAAGACGAGGGCAATATACCTGGATGGGTCTGGACTGAGGCAGGCAAAGGCTGGGGAGTAGAAGTGGTATATGAGGGAACTGTAAGAGAGTATAGAAGAGTCAAAGTAAGGACATGGGATAGTCAGAACAAGGGAAGGGTGGACCAGATATCACGGGTACGAGGGAAGTGTGGACCAGAGATCGCCAGGATATGGGAAGCATGAACCAAGACCGCAGACCCAGGGTCCAAGTAAAACAGCTGGACCTCAGTGCTGGGTGGTGGATCAAGAGGTTCAATAAGACCAAGGGTAACCAGGTTACTTCAGGACCAGCGAAAACATTTTGCTGATGAAAAGAAGAGAAGAGAAGAGATATGTGAGTATAAGAAATAGAAGAGAAAAGATATAGTGGAGTTGTGAAAAGAGAAGAGAGAAGTATAGAAGAAAGAAGTGTAGAAGAGAAAGTTGATAGGGAAGAAAGAAAGAGGAGGATGGGAATTAAATGGGAGATTGGAAATGCCAAGCTGCACTATAGTGTTGACAGTTTTTATAGCCCCTTAAGTTTACCCCAACAATTTATTATTAGGGTACACACCAAGTTGCTCTGATTACAAACATTTTCACAAGATGATCTGATTTCGTGCACTTTGATATGTCTTTCAGTACAATATAGATAGATCAATAATAACCCAGGAGAGGTGAATCATGATACGGTACAAGCGCACATGCCCTATGCGAGTATTTAAGGCTTGCGACCTTGCTATTTGTAAATGCACAACGCCGTTTGCCGGGTTCCAAGGAGGCACTGTGTGCTGACAGTACAACACCGCTTGCCATTGCGAGCAAAGGGGATATTTTTAACTCGCGGCAGGGGATCCAGGCAGAAGGTCACTTTTTTTCGATGATAAAAAACAATCATTTCTGGATTAGGAGGGCGGATCTCTGAGCTTAAATGCGGTCCAGTTGCTGCTTATGTAGCGCCAGCATTTTCTATGATTAAAAAAGCTTCTGTGTGGGCGGAGATAGCTGTCGCGATGGGCTTGACGACCTATGATAGTTCTATTGTGCCTATGATATGGGCTGAGGGGTAGAGATGAGTTATGTTCAGTAGTAAAATATTTCAATTCTGAACTGGCAAGGAGGATTATACAATAGTCTTCTCGCCACATTCACTACGCTGAGGCACAACTTTGTACTCGAGTACAAATTTCACCGGAACCATCCGCAAAGTGCTCGAGTTCTGACCACCTTGCCTCTCCTTTAGCCCTGGTAACCCATAGTAGCGGCCAACCTCCCACCAACCATCCCTACTCCGCTCCCTCCGCTTATAGCCCACTGTATTTCTTTTCCTACCCACCTACCTACCTACCTTTGTCCACATTTAACACCGTTTCCAGAAATCCTCTCGGGCTTCATTCATTCTTGTTCTCCTTGTTCCTCTTTTTTTTGGGTTCACGCTACCTCTCCTTGACTATCGGCTGGAACCTAGAACAAACCCTCTTTCGTATCTGTCAACACTCGTCTCCTCACCAGCAAAAACAACAAACACCCCCTCATCTCCCCAAATTTACTTTTAACTCGGGAGTATCTAGGTATTTTTGATGGCGCAAATTAGAGGAACGGCGAACTATCATCTAGGCCCCGATCATAGGCCTTTCGGAGGCCCATCACACTCGGCAGCAACTTCGGATCCTTCCCCACTTGATGCCATTCGTGAACAAACCAGTAAGATCGAGGATTTGCTGGACACTTTTGCTGAACCTGTTAAACCGTATGTTCCACCTGGAGAGCTATGAGCTAGGCTCATGGGGGTTGTTGGGCTGTAGAAGATTAGTAATTAACTGCTAACTGAATCCACCGCTTCTTCATCCTTTGTGGTCTCATACTACAGGTACTTGCCCGCAATTGGAAGGTTTCTCATCGTTGTAACTTTCCTTGAAGATGCGCTCAGGATTATGACACAATGGGGCGATCAGCTTTTGTATCTTCACGATTACAGGCGCAGTATGTTCCCGCCCCCCCTCTGCGGGTGCTAAACAGGAGTTGCTCCTGCTGAGAACATGCGGGTTACAGACAATTGGGCTGACGCAAAAAATCGTTTATGCAGTTCCCTGGGGCCTTACCCATCTATTCTTAGCTGCCAATGTTGTTGCTATGTTGATTTGCTCTGTTCTGGTCATTGCCCGTCGCCACTCTGAATACGCCGTTGGCGGTCTTCTTGGTGTTGTCGTTACCCAAGCTCTAGGATATGGGTTAATTTTTGATTTGAACTTTTTCCTCCGCAACCTTTCTGTCATGGGTGGTCTGCTCATGGTTCTTTCCGATTCATGGCATCGCAAACGTTTCGCTTTTGCTGGGCTTCCGCAAATCGACGAAAAGGACCGCAAGATGTATTTCCAGCTTGCCGGAAGAGTTTTGCTAATCTTCCTGTTCATTGGATTTGTGTTCTCCGGAGAATGGAGTGTTAGCAGAATCTTGGTGAGCTTAGTTGGGTTTGTTGCCTGTGTGATGGTTGTAGTTGGGTTCAAGGCCAAGTGGAGTGCAGTCTTGCTCGTCGTTATCTTGAGCATCTTCAACCTTATTATCAACAACTTCTGGACTGTGAGTTTATCCCCTTTCCAGGTGTATGAGAGACTTGCGGTGTACTGACATATATATTAGCTTCACCCACACCACCCTCAGCGAGATTTTGCCAAGTACGACTTTTTCCAGATCTTGTCTATCGTGTAAGTTTTAGCATTCCAGCTCCTAATATCTTTCGCTGATTCCATTTCTAGTGGTGGCCTTGTCCTCCTTGTCAATATGGGCCCTGGCCAATTCAGCGTTGACGAGAAGAAAAAGGTCTATTAATGTTTGGGATACTCGGGTTAGAGGACTTGGGGGTGAACGAATGGATGGATTGATGTTGATAATGCGGTATGGTCGATGGTATAGGAGTCGACATAAGTTAGGCTGAAATGATGATACAATCATTAAACTTTTGCACTGAGTTATGGAGGGGATGCGCAGAGGGCTTTGTGTAGTTCAATCTCACAGATGACAATTGATCAGGTTAAAGTGAAATTGTGGGGAAAGGGAGCTCTGGCCATTCTACTTTGTTTTTCTTTTTGTTTAGTGGGTTACGGTGTGTTCCTCGGTGGTTTCTCTTTCATCATTATCAAAACTTCCTCTTGTGGCAGGCGCAGAAATCTGAGTTCCAATTGTTCAGTGGTCCGGGGGTTTTTTTTTCTTTTTTTCTTTTTTTTCTTTTCCCTTTTTCTCTTTCTTGCGCTACCTTCAGTCCTATTCTTGGGTTTGGCTGGGTTTCGTGTGCTGTTCTCGAGCGCCGGCGTTGTAACTGATGTGACAAAATGGGGGTTAGGGGGAGGTCTGCGACGAATGATACCATCTATTGACAGTTCTGGAAGCTACTGAGGGTCCAAGGGGTCTCGTGAGTCTTGTGATAAATTCACAATTAATAAACTTCATTGACAACAAAGGCACGGAACCCGAGACTTAAATTAACCGTGCAGTTAGGTTGTCTAGATAGGAAGTGAGCGGGGAGCAAAGTACTGCAGCTAGTAAATTTCCTTGTAGTGCATTTGCCTACTAAATACCGGTGAGAGGTTAGTAAGGGGAGTAAAAGTTGACTTTACCCATTATCGTATCACATTTGTTCATCGCCCCTGGCGGTTATTGTAACTTTGTTATATGGGATAACCCTAGCTAGACTTGTTGAATATTATATACTCGGCGATTTTTAAAGTATCCGGAATCTTGGCACTGATTTGTATGAGTCTTGGCGCCAAGCTGTCCGAATATTAAAAAAATCGCCGAGTATAAACTATGTACTTGAAGTTCCATGCAGAGCTGAAGGTCAACAATTACAGTTAACAGTAGCTTTCTACCATATGTTGATAGCCCGACCGTCCAACAGAGCCCATTCCCGTTCGGTTAACGAGAAAAGAAGACATCATCCTCTTCGTGTGTCCTACTTTACAGCGCTCGACTTTGTGTGATAGCGCATTCCCAACGATCCAACGAGGCGTGTCTCCCGAAACCGATGCGGTGCCACATTTTCCAATTGATACCTGGAGTGCATGCAATACCGCACAACATCCCATCTGCCCTCCCCTCGTCAATTTCCCCTCTTCCTCCACCCTCACCAGATTGCCGGGGGGAATCAGCATGAATGGCTTGCATATACTCAAGTGTACAAGTAACTGTACGAGTACATACCCCGGCGGGGTACACCCCATTCCGGGATTCTCCCGGTTGCTGCGGGACAAAAAAGTAAAAGAAGAAAAAAGTAAAAGGGGAGTGGGTAATTCTGTGGGCCACGGCTCTGGCCACCCGAATTCGGCAAAAAAATGTATATAATAGATGTCCGGCCGCAACGGCATGTTTGGAGGGGTGTTGCCCCATAGAAGTGCTTAGAAGATACTTCTCTTTCCCTGTTTTCGGATCTGCAACGAGGGCAATATTCCTTGAGATGGGGAGAATTTCGAACCACGCATGTGTGGTGATTCTCGGGAGGTTTTTTTTTCCTCTCACTTTTTGTTTAGCACAAGCAATTTGAGTTACCTATATTACCTATGAGACGGTACTATGCCTAATCTAAGCGGAAAAGATGGGATGAATTGCAGGTGACAATCTACCGGTATCTTACAACTATCCATGCCACCCCTCGCGGCCATCTCCGCTCGCTGGAGATAGTGTTTTGGGGAGGGGGAAACCGCCCGATAGGCACGGGCCGTGGCTAACGTGTAATACGCGGGAGAATGAGCAGGAGGAGTCGTTTCCCCCCGCCGCTCTCTGCGGCTAACGTTTATCGTTTTGAGCCTCCAATTGAGAAAGGAAATGGCCAAAAATAAAGTTATATAAATTAGCCTCGAGCTGTGTTCTTCTCCTGCTTGTCTCCACTGACTGGACCCCAACCAAACACAAACCCAGCGAAACAGTCAGAACGACTACGAATTGAAAATGCAAGCTGTCAATAAAGCTCTTAATGCTTTGCGTACCGGGAATGGCCAATGTTTTGGTGCCTGGCAGATGCTCCCTGGCCAGTAAGTTTTCATCCTATTGCGCTCTGGCTGGTTGGCTTGAAGCTAAAAGGTTATGGGGCTAATGTATGATAATTGTAAAAGTCATGTCTCCCGCGCAATCGCTCGTTCTGGCTTTGATTGGGTTCTCATCGACACTGAGCATGGCGGAATTGGCGACGGGGCAATGCACGAAGCCGTCAGCGCAGTCGCTGGCTGTGGGGTTAGTCCGATTGTTCGTATCGCAGCCTGTGAGGCCTGGATGTTCAAACGTATTTATATATTACTACTCCCCGCTGCCATCCATCCTTAGCAGATTGACAATAGATGTGAAAAGGTGCCCTGGACGCCGGAGCCCATGGGATTATGGTGCCATTGGTTTCGACAGTCGAGGAGGCTGAGGCCGCTGTAAAGTATGCCAAGTTCCCGCCGATAGGGGTTAGAGGATATGGAAGTCCCTTGTGAGCTCTTCTCCCGCCCTACACCTCCAGTATGTGCGAGGTTGCTAAGTTCTCCAGCCCGATGGGAGCTTTCAACATTAGCTCCTCTATCGAGTACCTTAGAGCCGCGAATGATAGTATTCTTACAATCGTCCAGATCGAGACCAAGCAAGCTTTGGAAAATGTACTTGGTGCTCTGGGTATCGCGTGATATCTCATGACTAATGTGGTTTATTTGCTTATTCCTTAGGTCGATGCTATTGCGGCGGTGGAGGGGGTCGATGTACTCTTCGTAGGACCGTTTGATCTCGGTAATTCGCTCGGGTGTCCAGTCGTGTCTGATGAACTCCATCCAACCCTGGTTTCCTCTATCGCAAGGATCAGGAAAGCCGCGGTAAAGGCTGGGAAGAGAGTAGGCATTTTCTGTACCGGTGGTGATCAAGGTATCTTCAGATTCTTGATATTGTGAAATGTTCTTACTAATAGTAGTGCAGCTCGTATGTTTGCCGAGCAGGGTTTTCACATGGTTTCTGTGGCAGCCGACATGATTGCCATTGGAGGCTTCCTGTCTGCTGCGTTGGGCAACGCCCGTGGTGGAAAGGGAGCTGTTGGAAAGCCTTCTGGGCCTTATGGACCCTAAGTGGAGGGGTTAGAATTGGGGATGGTAAAATGTACGTAGCGAAGTTCGACCTATAGCTTACATGCCTGCCCCCAAAACAAAATGTGACGCTTAGACCGTTCACGATATATACTTTTATCTTGGGCTTTGGAGATCAGGCTTGTATGAACAGGGATTTGAACGTACAGCCACTGTCATTGCGGGCGGCGAAAGTGGTGTTTGAAATCTACGGAATAGGGCTCGAAAATAACAGCCTAATTACAGCAAACCACATAAATATGCCTGAGTGTGTATAAAAAGAAGGAAAACGAAAGCAATTGCAAGAAAGCGGGCGGAAACATGAATTTATTTGTTAGTAACGCCGGATATTGGTAACTCCATAGCCAATAGCCCAGTTAAACAAATAAAAAAGTAAAAAACACCCTTAAACTTGATGTGAAAATAAAGCGCAGGATAACAATCATGCAAACGACGCCGGATCACAAGTGTTATCACCGAGAATATCTACTGTTCTCTTGATCGTTCGTTGTCCTTAAAAAGACCTTGTTCCTCAAAGGAGTCAATCAGAGGGCGGAGAGGTTCTATATCACGCCGCTCCAACAGTTCGAAGGCCTAATGTATCATAGTCAGATGTTGGGACGTGTTAGCAGATGATATGGGGGGCCTACCCGTGCGAAGTGGATGAAATGAGCGAAAAAGCTGTTGAAATGGGCCTCTAGGCTCATGTGAACGATTTTGGCGAAGTGGGTATGGTAGATATGTGCGAAAACACGAAACATTTGCTTGTAGATGGCCTTGCAGGTGACATAAAAATTGGGTGGAAAGCCACCCTCCTTTCCAATCCAAGTCTGACCGGCAGTACCAGCAGCTCCGGCTGGTGAACTGCTCACTGAACTTGAAGGAGCATTCACAGCGGTGGTAGTAGATGGATTGGCCTTGGTGGGAAATATAGACTCGTCGTTGATGCGGTTTGAGATCCATTGGAGAACGTATTCAATATACGTGGTTGCGGGCAAACGCAATGGCTTCTTATTCGCATCGAGCCAAGAATAATCAAGACTTGAGGGGAGCAGAAAAGATAATTAGTCAAATTGCTGGCATCAGAGACGGAGCTTGTATTACCCAGGACCAGCTGACATAGAGGGGCAGGCTTGTGGAGTACAGAACTCCTGCACAACCCCGTAAAACTTGTTCAGCATGTCGAAAAACTCAAACACTAGGTTGGCGGTAAGCATCTAGCCATAAAGGGGACCGAGCAGCCTACAGTTGAGAGCCAACCATTCTCCTTGATCGACATATCGGGGAAGAACGACAATTGTTGAGAAGCTGCCTTTGACGAGCTGGCTTGTGACAAACGGTTTGCAGAGAAAGAGGGGCTTTTGTGTGATTCTCTGGCCAGAGGGAGATCCCGGCATCAGATTCCCGGAAGGGGGGTTATAGCCGCCTCCGCCATTCCCACCATTCCCACTGGCCCCACCGTTTCCACTGTTACCTGAAGCGGAGGGCAGAGGAGAAGGTTTGGTCTTCTCCGGCTTCTTCCCGCGGAAACCACGACTAAATAAATCAGCCATTAATTCCAACATGTTAGATGTATAGTCACCGTGTATCAAGTAGTAGAGTGAGATACGAAAAAGAAAAAAGGAGATAATATAGACCAGGAATGGTAGAGAGGAGGGGACGGGGGATGAGAACTAACTTACCCGAGAGAGCCAAAAAACTGAGACATTTGGAAGACAGGTAAGAAAATTAGTACTTGAAGGGTAAACGAGGGATGGCAGTATGGAAAGTTGGAGGTTAGTTTCGGGGGGTGGTCGGCGGTGGTGAAGGCGAGGTGCTAGGATGGAGGTCGTGGTGCGCAGGAGAGGTATGATAGAGAAGTGGGTGGGGGGGACACTCGAACAAAGGGTAAGCGAACCGCAATCAATTCGGAAGTAGGGTAGACTGAGGAGGAGGGCGAGGAAGATGATGAGAGGTAAGGTGGGAGGGATGGGGTTTAACGGCGAAGCCGTGAACGAGATGAAAAGCTGGTAACTGTCCACACGAATTGCTGACAGGTTAACCCTAGACCACCGGCATTTCGGGGCGTTATGGGTTGAGCCGTTGAAACTCGAAACCCCCCCTTCTCTCCCCCGAGCTGCAGACCATCCAGGACTTCAAAGATTCCCTCAGCCTCAGGCTGAGGCTGCCAATAGTGGCGTATTGTGTACTTTGCCTATTGGTGGATATCACTTATGTTCACTTACAAGGCAAGCTGCCTGCATGAGCATAACTGGTAGTACTGGGGTGTAAGAGGCAGTGATTGATTGCGCTGGGCTATGAATCTAGCATAAATTTCTACTACACTGTGCTATTATATAAAATAGGATGGCTATGTGGATTTTTGGCAGGGAGACGAAGGATGTTCAAAGAATATACATTTCTCCCAAGATTACTCCATACCATCCATCAGATCTGGATTGTCTAAGATCATGTTCTTCCTGAATACTACCTCGCGGAGCAATTCCCATGCTTCCCCTTCTTCAAATCCTCTCTTTACGGGATCCTCAAAACCCCATGCCTGGGCAACCCGGTCGTACGCGGCTCGCTCCTCCTCACGTAGCCATCGGAGCCTCAGGGGAGTTCCGATAGCCCAAGTGACCCTAACCATCTGGTCGTTTGCGGTTGTAACTGCGACAATGCCAAGGCCGGCAGTGAAGGTAATATAAGCCAATATCCCGGAAAATGCAAATCCTAACGCATGAGAATGATCCACCTCATTCTGGTATCTTGCGAGGATATCCCCAATGACATATGCAACGGGTGGCATGAGACCAGCGAGAATTGACATAGGGGTTGCTTCCCGGATCAGCTTTGCACGACGAAATGCGGGAAGCCCGTATGAGGTATCGATTATATCGAGGCAAAGAGCCATATCTTTAACTTCGATTGCTGCGCTGAGCGCGGCATCGGCAATGCCCCGCGGAACCGCGTTCTTGGATTGACTGGCATTTGGAATGATTATCTTCGCGGTACCAGGAGGTGTATACGACTTTCGGGCGTAGAGGGAAAAAACAACGGGTATAGGTGTAGGGTCCTTGATCACCGATTGAAGCGAAACATAAGCTGAGAGCACTTTGGGGGAAATAAAGGCGGCGGGATGAGAGATAAGTTCGAAAGCTAAGTCTGTAATCGGGGCGAAGGCAACCTTATTCTGGACTGATAAATCACGGAGACAAGATGCTGGGGCAGCGTGAAGCTTAGAAGACCGCGCTGGAAGCTGGGATGAGCGGGGGGGGCCAGGGTGGTAACACTCATCGAGGGATAAGATTGCAGATGTGGGGCTGGTTCCGGATCTCCCTTTGCTCGTGGCTTTTAACTGAGAATTCACAAAGTTCTGGCACGCTGTTAAAGCAAACAAGATTTGAGATTCAGAAGGAGGCTGTTGCTTGAGTGATAGCTGAGTCTCCAAGTCATGAGCAAAAGAGGAAGAAGGATGGGATTCAGAGGGAGGAAAGCGGGAGTGGAGTGTAGATGCCGAGTGTTGCCGTCGCGATGGGGTGCGGAAGAAAGTGAGGCAGCGGCGGCCAGGACATTGGCGGGAAGGGTAAGTTTGAGGGATTGAAAAACGATGGGCTTTTGGTATCCGCCCGGAGTTAGAAGTGAGTGAGCTGAGCGAAAGGGCAGCTAAGCAAGCGGGCCGAGGGGTGGTGGGGGTGGATCTGATGAGCATGTGCGGGGTTGGGTTCTGAGAGAAAGTGTAGGGGAGGAATAACTGAGCCGTAGGATGCGCCTGTGCGAAGTCTGGTAACGGCGGTGCGGCGAGAAGCACAGGTGAGATCTCAGCATGGACAAGATTTGGGAAGATTAAGGGGGTGTTTGGCACGCCGTTATTTGAAATAATCTTGATTTGAAAACATGTTTTGGGCCAAATCATGTGTTGTAATAACGATTGGGTTTGGCAGAGCATTATTTGTACACAAGACAAAATCATCGTTTGAACACATGTATCGAAATAATAGAAAAATTCACTATCATGATTACTAAAATATTAATTTAATAATGAATATATATGAGAATTTATATATTATAATATTATATTAATAAATAATAAATATTATAGAAGAGACAATGAAAATTTAATAAAAAGGGATAATATAATATAATTATTTATAGAGTGTAAATAATAGATTTGTGAGAAAGTTTATCTTAAGGGCTTTATATTATAAAATTAAAGTTAAAATTTTTAGGGCAATTCTGTTTTCTTAATAAGCCATTTCAGATAATATATATGCAGAGTTTCCCCCAATCCCACTACTTTCACCACGACTACCGGATCAACTCAACAAGACAAACTTCAACCACTACGAACTCCACTACAGTATCGAGTACGAATTTTCAAGCAACAACACTTCCATTACTCGAAATTCGATAATGTCAGCCTTGAAGACTCCTCGTGCACATAAGGCAGTTTGGACAAAATATGCAGACCAAATGCTGATTGATGGGATGCGGACACAGGGTGAGAAGGGAAAAAAATTGGATAATTGTCACAAACGGTGACTAGCAGGATAAGGTTTTCACATGACTCATACTTGTGAGTCATAGGGTTTAAGTATTTCACATGACTACGCGATAGCGTGTCATTCATTTGTTAGGATTGGTTTATTGTTTTTACATGACTCACGATTGTGGTCATATGATTATGAGTTTCGAACATGACTCATAGTTATGGGTCATGGGTTTTACGCATGTGACGCGAGTTGCGCACATGAAAGATTTATTGTATTTTGATTAGTTAGTTGTTATTGCGCAGTGGCTCGTAGGAGTCAGCTGATAGATTTCACACTATGACTCACTATGAGTCATAGGGGCGCGTGACACGAAGGATGAGTCATGGGTTGCGGAAGAACGGGTATAAAAAGAGGACCCTTATGGCCTCTTGGTTGACTTAGGCATAGCGCAGCTTCGGGTTATCGGTGAAGTAGTGGCCCCGGTGGCTCTGTTCTGTGGTATTGCACTATCTCCTGAGTGCTACGGTCGGTACGGTCACATTGTCGAAAAATTGTGATCCCTTGGTGGTTCTTTACCTCGTACTTCTCGGTGTTGGGTCTACCTCTCCTTTCTCGCCGCCCGGTCTCGTCCCGTTGCTCAGTTACAGCTACACCATGATCTTTGGCTGGCACCCTACTGCTCTCCTCCTTTGGCTCTGTGCCCTTATGATGGTCTTGACTTTGTCTTGTTCCTAGGGGATTTCAGCCTTCCGCCTCTGGCTCAACCCTTCAGGGGGGGGGGTCATGCATCCTTTCTGGTCCGGGTTCCGGTGACCACCGGGTCTCGCTCCTTGCGCGACACGTCTCTGCCGCGCCAGCTCAGTTGTATGGATCTCCCTCTGGTCCTCGCCTCGACTCTTCGCTTCTGGGCTATATGCCCCGGTCACTACTGGCCCTCGTGTTATGATCGTTGTGGGTTGGTTCATCCGCCCTTTTGTCTATGGGGTTGGGATTTCGGTGGGCGTGAAGTTTTCTTTGTTTGGTTCATAGGTTTCTCACTGTCGCTTTGGGGCTTGTCTTTGGGGTTGACGTCTGCGGAGGTTTTTGGTTCGATGTTTTCAGGCTTTTGTTTCTCTCGTAGTTTTTACCAGTAGTACCGGGCTTTTGCTTTCTACCTCTATTCAAAGTAGTTTAGGTTAGTTGGGCGAGGTCAGATGGTTTTAGCAAAGGGGGCAGGGGATAGACTGTAGTTGGAGGTTTTTTGTCTACATCGGCAATGAGCTGGAGCGACTTTGTACCTAGATAGCTGCCGGCTTAGCAAACAAATATAAACGGGAGATAAAAAAAAAAAGAAAAAAAAAAAAAAAAAAAAAAAAACGGCCTCTTGGTTGACACGAACCATCTTCTCTACACCTCCGGCGATTGAAATCTCAACATCATGAGAAATCATCGTCACTTTTCTCTTCCCGCACTCTGAGTAAGATGCACCCCCCCCCTATGATAGACTCGGACTTGGGCACCCGTTTCTTAGGTCCTGGCCCATTCTTCTCTTCGCTCTTGTTTCGCGTTCTTGCTTAACATTTGCATGGTCGGCAACACCCTCGCGTCCATGTTACAGACGGCTGGGATCATGGTTCGCAGTAAGAGAAAACCTTCCACCAGGCCACAGTCGATTTCTCTACTCTCTTCGATTAGGTTTCGCTCGAGGCTGCCTAGTCAGACACGCATACGTTTCCGATAGTTCCTACGATACTTGGGTCTACCCTTCCTCCTCTCCTCTTGGTTTCATCCCGTTGCTCGGTTACAGCTACTCTTCCCCTCTTTTGGCTGGTACCCTACTACCACTTGGCCTTGTGCCCCCCGCGGCTGTCCACAGTCGCATCCTCGGTTACGCTCTGTCGTGGTATTGCACCGCCTCCTCGATCGATGTCAATGCCTTGGGCCCGGAGTAATGTCGGTCGCCGACTTCTTTAAGTTATTTAGGCTGCCCCTACGGAGATGGCGTTCTATTCTTTGTTAGGTTTCTGTTTAGTGGAGTTTCTGTCTTTCCCGCGTGTGTGGGCTTTCCTTTGTGATTCTTTCGTTTGTTCAGGGGAGCTTTCTAAAGGGTTTTCTGCGTCTTCCTGCTTGCTCGCTGAGAGTACTTTACGTTTTTGAGGGCGAGATGTGCGGTTGGGCCCATACCACAGGGTCTTTGTTATGGGGGTAGCGTAATGGAAGAGTGTTATTACGCTATGGCCCTAATCGCTAAACAAGTGTTTCGGAGAATATCGTCAAGGGAGACGAATGTGTTTAAGATAAAAGTAATCGTGCGATAAGAAATTTAAAGTAGTAACGTGTATATATTGTTAAGGTCTCTTCTCCGTTGCTTGTTGTTTTGTATAAGCTGCGAAGACACCTCGATATTTATATTCCGCGTCTGGGTGTTCGCGGGCTACATAATCTTTCTATATAACTAAGTACCTCTTACTCTTTTCACCGACTTCAATCGAAGTGCGAACCCCATCTGACCCTGAAAACCTCTGCACCCATACGCGACTTGTAGACACGTGAGAACTTTTATTCTACGATGGTGTGGACACCTCTCATAGTGTTCGTACGATCTTTTATCCGAAGCGAATCAAGTTACGAATAATCACCCACGTTTGTCAACGTAGAGAGACTACCCGCTGAACCGAAGATGGCCAATCTTCTGGTGTCAGCTCCGTTGGAAACCAGACTGCATATGCGTCTTGCGGTTTCGTCTACCGGCATTATACGACTCTTGACTATAAATCGAACCAATGGTTACGAACATAGTTATCGGTCTTATGCTGACAGGTCCTTTGGGGGTTCCCCGACCCCCTTCCTGGGTATAGACTATCCTTCTAGTACTGGGCGACTTTCCAGGCTGAAGTGTCTAACTTTCACGCAGTTTTCGTCCCGTTACTTAACGACCACTCTTCGATCCACTATCTTCGAGGGTTTGTAACTTTATGCGACGTCGTCCGATTCGGATGCTTCCACTTGCATATGGTAGAGGAAGACCACCTCTCATATATCCTGCGAACAGGAACCGGTCGGACGGACGGCCGCGACGTATTCGGTGTTGCAAGGTAGGTCATCTTGACTGTGGGTTTTGGTGAGGGGACACAACTCCCGCGGCGACCAGTGTTGACCTAGCGGGCCAACGTCGGGGCCGGAGGGGGGTGAGTTGTCTTTTTCCAAAGGAGCTATTTGCGCAAGGTAGGGTAACTTGCCCCTAATAATGTACCGGAGAGCCCTGTGCCTAACAGTCTTGGGGGCGTGGCTTTGATCCTATGAGGGGAGAGATGCGTAGGTTTTTCTTGGCCATAGCTAGCACTGCATGTCTAGTTTTTCCTGGTAGTTGTACGAATAAAATGCAAAACTAAGATAAAAAAAAAAGAAAAAAAAAAGAGAAAAAAAAAAAAAAAAGTGGCCTCTTGGTTGAGATATGAACCATCTCCTTTATATATCCGGCGATTGAAATCTCAACACCACGAGAAATTATTATCAACTTCCACCTCCCCCACTCTCAGTGAGCTGCACCCCCCCCATGATAGATTCGAACTTGGGCACCCGTTTCTTAGGGCCCGTCCAATCCTCCCTTTAGTATTTGTTTTCGTGACCTCGCTTGGCTTCCTCACAGTTGTCTTGTATCCTCGCTTAGCATCTACACGGTCGGCAACCCCTTCTCATACCAGTGTGTCGTCGTCTGCTTCGGACGATCTGTGAAGTAGTGGCACTGGTGGCCTTGCTTTCTGGTATTGCACTCTGTCCTGGACGCTTCGGTTGGTACGGTTGCATCGCGAAAAATCGTGACCCCTTGGTGGTCTTCGGCGCCTGCGTTACTGTCCTGGGTCTACCCCTCCTCTCCTCTGCTCAGTCTCGTCCCGTGGCTCGGTTACAGTCAAATAGCCTCTCATTAGCTGGCATCCTCACTGCCTCTTCCCCTGGGTTACCCCCTTCCCCGTGGCTCTCCTCGGCCACATCTCTCGGTTACGCTCGGTCATGGTATTGCACTACCTCCTTGGACGATGTCAAAGGCCTTGGGTTATAGAGTAATGTGATGGATTTGCTTTGTTTTAGTGTTTACTGTCCTCCTGTTCTGTGTTCTGTAGTTTTTGGCTGAATTTTCACGGTCGGGTTTCTGTCAGAGTACTCTGGGATATTAATGTGGTTTCTTTTGTTTTACGTCAAGGGGGAGTTTTCGGGTCTGGTTTTCCTGTCGTTTCCTGCTTACTGTGTTGGGTGAAATTTTCTTGTCGTCCGTTTAGCCGGCAGGGGTTTTTTGTCTTCGCGGTGGGATCGTGCTGTTGGTTCCATACCAGAGGGACTTGGGATGATGGCTTTTTCCGGTGATCCAAGGTAGATTTCTTTGGGGTTTTTTCCTTACCATAGCTTATCGCTCCACGTAGCCTTTTGTACCCCGTAGTTGACAATCAAAAGCGCATGATATAAAAAAAAAAAAAAAAGGCCTCTTGGTTGAGAGTTCTTCACGCAACTATCTAAGTTATTTTCCTACAATATACTTTATCTTTACTATACTACCGGGCCGAGGACATGGTGTCTCTCACAAGCTTAGCGATATATCATACGAGACAGGAGTCTGTATACTCAGCTGTCGTTATTGGTACGAACTCAAGATAGTGTGATCACTATCAAGGAAGGGGTTACCTGCTGCAAGTATTGCCCGAGAAAAGGAGTATTGTAACATTTGGTTGTGTCTACCATACGCAGCACTTAACCAGTAACAAATAAAACGGAATCACGACAAGAAGACGACATTGAAGTAGCGGTATTCGATACTACTACATTAGGAGAAGCACTCGACCAGACACTAGGAGAATCAAGGGCAACGAGCCCGGACACACCGGAACCAGCATCACCAGTAGGATCAGAAGCAACTACACTACCAGGCGGAACCCGACGAAATACGATGTCGCTATCAACGGGAGCAGCGGACACAACAGATGGAGGCACAGCAGGCGCGGGGAATGCCGGTACCCAAGTACCGGAAGTCAATGCGGAACAACTCCAGCAAATCATAGCAAACCTCACAGGGGGCAATCGAAGACCAAAAATTAAGGAACCAGAAACGTTCACAGGAGAACGAACCAAACTCCGAGGATGGCTGGCATAGCTCAAAGTCTACTTCACAGCTATGGGGTGGACTGAAGGCCATCATACCGACAAAATCCTATACACCTCGAGCCTAGTGAGGGGAGATGCCGGAGCATGGATAACACCATACGCAGAAGGACGGATCTCGCATGAATGGGAGACATGGGAAGTGTTCGTGGACGAAGTTAAGAATCAATTCGGAGCCATTAATGCAATGGGAGAAGCAAGACTCAAGATTCAAAAACTACAACAAGGAAATAGAACCATGACAGAATATTGGAACTAATTCCAACTTGCAGCGACAGAAGCCGAATGGGACGACCACACAGCAGGAGAATGCCTACTCACGGGCATGAACACAACACTCCAAGAAGCATGGGGAACGGATAGTGGCGATTTCGTCGACACAGAAACACTCGCCAAATGGGCAATCAAGAAGGAAACCAAATTGGCTACAGTCAAACACATACAAAAAAAAGGCACTACGGAAAGAGCTACTAGTGCCCCACGAAACTTGAACGAAACATTCAGGCCAGTCAGTAATGCAACTCCAGAAGGGAATCCGATGGATTTGGATGCAATAAGGCGAAAGCCAAGGCTACACCCTGAGGAATTCAAAAGGAGAATAAGGGAAAAGCTATGCCTCAAATGCGCAGGGGCAGGACACCAAGTACGAAATTGCGACAGACCAAGAGACGGAAGGAACTATACCACGAGACCCAAATAAGGACAATTCCAGAGAAGGGTGGGACCTTGGGCGACGAAGCCGAGCATCAAGGAAATCGAAGTCAAGGAAGACACTGAACCGTCAGGAAACAACGAAAGTCCCCAGTAAAGGATGGTACTAGGGACAGACCGGAACAAAAACCCATCATTATGGAGAACTACTACGCGGCACTCAACTACACGGAATCACTCGAACGAGAAAACGATCACATTATGATCAAAATACAACTACACAGAAAACAGGAATCAGTTACGATAAACGCGATGATAGACTCAGGGGCCACTGAAGACCTCATCGACGAAGGCATTTGCACAAAACACGGAATTACGAAAACAAAGGCCAAGAAAAGAAGAGAGATTTACTTTGCGGATGGAAAACTAAGCGCTATGGGTCCAGTTACCCATTTGGCGAAAGTACCTATGGACATCAACAGCCATAGGGAATTGGCAAATTTCCAAGTAGCGAATCTCCAGAAGCATAAGGTTATCCTAGGGATGCCATGGTTACGAACACATAATCCCACAATCGACTGGGATTAAAAGAAGATAACATTCAACAGCGAACGATGTACGACATGGTGTCTCAACAGTTCGCCTGTTGCATATGTGGTACCAGAAGCCGAAGCTCTGGAAGAAAACCTCCTCACCAAGTACTCGGAGGTACAAGTTGAAAGGGACGAAAGAGTCCAAGTTCAAAAATTATCTCCTCAGGCTAGGATGCCTATGAAAGGATCGAAAGAAGAGGCAGGACATGACCTGTATGCAAATGAGCAAGTCTGTACACTTATAGGAGAACAAAAAACGGTCGGAACCGGAATAGCCATCGGGCTGCCTCAGAATACCTACAGGCGCATTACTCCAGGGAGCGGTTTAGCAGTCAAACACAGACTCACAACCAACGCGGGGGTAATAGACGCGGACTATACCGGGAAAATCAAGGTGGTTTTGGTTAATCAAGGTACCAACCAGTTCCAGGTGGAACAAGGCGATCGGATTGCACAATTGATTATTGAAAAAATCAATACGAACGAACTACAGGAAGTTCAAAACTAAGAAAAACGGATCGAGGAACAAAAGGATTCGGAAGCACGAACGAATCCAAGAAGGAAGCAAGACCGATCAACATCAGTGAAATATCGGCAAAAGCATTTGGAAGATTTTACCGAAGAGGAGAGACAACCGGCATCCTAAGATGGGACCCGGTCCACGACGAGATCTATTTAGAAAAGATCAATATCAGTACCGAACTGGCAATCAAGGAAACACAGAGAAGGAAAGAGGAGGAGAAACAAACCCTCCAAGAAATGATACAACGGAGTATCACGAATATCTGGATGTGTTCGAAAAAGGAGAAAAAACAACATTACCACCACATCGAAAAGGAATCGACCTAGGTATCGACCTAGAACCAGAAGAGGAAGTACCGGACAAGAAGATTTATCCGCTAAGCTATGATGAGATTCAAGAGCTACACAAATACATCAAGCAAAACGAAGTGAGAGGATGGATAAGAGAAGAGAAGGCCGAAAGGGCATCACCAATCATGTTCGTCAAGAAGAAGGATGGAAGTCTGAGGCTTTGCATGGACTATCGAGGACTTAATGAAGTTACGAAGAAAGACCGATATCCACTACTGCTGATAGGTGAAGCACTGGATAGGCTAAGCATGGCCAAATACTTCACGAAACTAGATATTAAGAACGCCTACCACAGCATCAGGGTCCGAGAAGGAGACGAACATAAGACCACTTTCAGTAGCAAGCTGGGAACGTACGAATATCTGGTGGTACCAATTGGCTATACAATGCGCCAGCCGCATTTCAAAAATGGATTAACAGAGTACTACTAGGATACATCGACATGTGATGTATAGTATACTTTGACGACATCCTAATATACTCGCACAACCTGGAACAACACCGAAAGACGTCAAAAACATACTGGAAGCTCTCCGACCGTCGGGGATGAAAGTCAAGCCGTCAAAATGCGAATTTCACAAAAAGGAAACTGAATACCTAGGATTTGTGGTTAGCCAAGAAGGAGTCAAAGTTGATACAGTCAAGACTCAGGCAATATGGGAATGGCAACAACTGAAAACAAAAACAGAAATCCAACGCTTCCTAGGATTTTGCATTTTATCAACGATTCATACAAGGATTCAGCAGAATAGCAAAACCGCTATACGAAAGGACACACAAGAAATATGACGGGAAATGTAAATGGGAAACCAAGGAACAATAAGCCTTCGATGAACTCCAAAAGCGCTTACCACAACTCCGGTATTGGTTCATTTCGACCCGAACAGGCCTATAAAATTGAAACTGATGCCTTGAAATATGTATGCGCAGGCATACTATCACAACAATGCGAAGACGGGAAATGGAGGCCGGTGGCATATCGATCCAAGGGAATGAGAGACGCTCAACTCAACTACGATGTACACGACAAAGAACTATTAGCCGTGGTACAAGCATTCGAAGAATGGAGAAGTATACCAAAGGCAGCCGATATAGGATCCAAGTTTTCACCGACCATAAGAACTTGACAACCTTCATGACCACCAAGGCCCTAACCGACAGACAAATACGATGGGTACGGAAACTAGGACAATACAACTTCAAGATTATATACCAACCAGGAAAGGAAGGGGGAAAACCGGACGCCCTTACAAGAAGGACGGGAGACATACAAACCTTGAAGGAAAAACACCTGTCAAAACGAGAAAGATTACTATTGCCCAAGGAGCAATTCTGGGAGGAAGCAGCAATTGAAGAAATAAAACTAGCAGAGTTCTACGACAAAGATGAAGGAATAATACAAGAAGCATCAAAAACGGACGAAGAAATCCAAACAATCAAACGAGCTCTGGAAGCTGGGAATAAAGAGTTGAAAGTAGTGGCCTTAGGGCTATGCCAATGGAAAGATGGATACCTATGGCACCAAGGGAGGATATGGGTCCCAGATAACAAAGGGCTACGGACAGCTCTTATCTCCAAACACCACGATCAACCCCAAGCAGTATATGGGGGAATGGCAAAAACTACTGAACTTATCGGAAGACGATATTGTTGGCCAAAGATAAGAGAGACTATTAAAAGATATGTCAAGAACTGCGACACATGTCAGAGGACCAACGTCGTACGACACGCACCGTATGGTCTTCTACAATCAAATGAGGCACCAGACAGACCTTGGAAATCGATCGCCATGGATTTTATCACAGACCTTCCGAAGTCCGAAGGATATGACAAATATTAGTCGTCATCGACCGCATGACCAAAATGAGTCATTTTATTCCATGCAAAAAGGATCTGGATGCACGGCAGTTTGCAAACCTGTTCATGAAAGAGATAGTCAGGCTACACGGACTACCACAAGATATCATCACCGACAGAGGAATGCTATTCACATCAGACCTATGGAAAAAGACTACGGAAGAACTCGGAATCGAATGAAAATTAAGCACAGCATTCCACCCTGAGACGGACGGGCAAACAGAGAGGACAAATGCGATATTAGAACAATACTTAGGGGCATACATCAACTACCAACAAGACGATTGGTGCGGATATCTGCTATTGGCAAAGTTCGCATACAACAACAGATATCAAGCAACCATCAAAAACATGCCATTTTTCGCAAATTACGGAATCAACCCCGAATACAAGATGATAGGACACCTCATCCAAGGAAACCAAACGAAACCAGAAGAAATTACTCAACTACATGAGTCATTACGAAGCGAAATGGGGACAGCTCAATTACGACAAAAAGAATATTACGATCAACACCGCAAACCCGATCCGAACCGACAATCAGGAGATAAGGTGTAGTTACTATCACGAAATATCAAGACCACGAGACCATCAAAGAAACTAGACTACAAGAAAATTGGACCATTTAAAATCTTGGCAAGGATTGGAACGAGCGCTTATAGGTTGGATCTACCGCCATCAATGGCAATACACAACACATTCCACATCTCACTCCTCGAACCTTACCAAGACAACCAATTCCACTCTCAAATCCAAAAACCTCCTCCGCCTATAGAAATTGAAGGCGAACAAGAATACGAACTCGACGAAATAATTGACTCTCGACTATACTACGGAAAGCTTCAATACCGAGCTAAGTGGAAAGGATACTCACCAGAACACGACAAAGTCTGGTACCCTTCAGAAAACTTGAACAACACACGACATGCAGTCCAGCACTTCCACCAATGATACTCAAACAAGCCAAGAATGGGTCGAACTCAAGCCCGACCAAGGCTGGGGAGACAACGAGTCCAGCTCAGGGCCATTTCCGCCTACTAGCCCAGGCTACAACATGCCAACTGAACAAGAACTGGACGAAAGACAAGCAAGGGCCGTGGAAACGGCAAAACACAACGGACTATCGTGGATGGCATGTTACGACGACGGGTGCTTCGTGCACCTTAGCGAAAAACAAGGACAAGAGTGGTACCCACAAGAACCAAAGACGAAGAGGAAAACCTCAAACGAAGAACACGGGAAAAAACATTGGGAGCAATGTTTCCGAAACGACTGTCGATCTCATAAGAATGAGAAGATTAGAGCCGGCTACTACCCGACAAGAGGAGGAATACAGGAACCCCTCAACAAGAAGGAGGAAAAAACGAGAAAGGCAAGAGAAACCGTGAGGACACGGTTGGCAGAAGAGGGGGGCGAAAAAATGGAAACGGCTACGATTCCAGACCCGGAAAGCCTACGAAGGCAGATTGACGAACTGTGAGACGAACGGGACTGCCTCCCAGAACGACTAAAAAATCAACGATTGTTGATCGAAGATTACCAACACAAAATATCGGAACAACAACGAGCTCTAGAGGTCGGCAACCTCACCCTCGAAGTTGTACGCAAAAGGTGGAGAGACTCCGAAGATATTATTCGGAGAATGAGAAGAGAAGCGAGACGGTTGGGGAGTGACGGACTTGGGGCTATGAGCATCGTGGGACCGATGCTAGGGGGAGAGGGAGCTAGTGTCACAAACGGTGACTAGCAGGATAAGGTTTTCACATGACTCATACTTGTGAGTCATAGGGTTTAAGTATTTCACATGACTACGCGATAGCGTGTCATTCATTTATTAGGATTGGTTTATTGTTTTTACATGACTCACGATTGTGGTCATATGATTATGACTTTCGCACATGACTCATAGTTATGGGTCATGGGTTTTACGCATGTGACGCGAGTTGCGCACATGAAAGGTTTATTGTATTTTGATTAGCTAGTTGTTATTGCGCAGTGGCTCGTAGGAGTCAGCTGATGGATTTCACGCTATGACTCAATATGAGTCATAGGGGCGCGTGACAGGAAGGATGAGTCATGGGTTGTGGAAGAACTGGTATAAAAAGAGGACCCTTACGACCTCTTGGTTAAGATACGAACCATCTCCTCTACACCTCCGGCGATTGAAATCTCAACACCATGAGAAATCATCGTCAACATCCACCTCCCGCACTCTCAGTGAGCTGCAACTCCCTATGATAGATTTGGACTTGGGCACCCGTTTCTTAGGGCCTGTCCCTACATCCTCTCAAGTTTTTGCTTCACGTGTTCTCCTGGCTTCTTTACAGTTGTCTCGCGTCCTCGCTTAGCATCTACACAGTCGGCAACCCCTCGTCATACCTGCGTTTCATCGTTCAGCTTCGGGCAATCTATGAAGTAGCGGCACCGGTGGCCTTGCTTTCTGGTATTGCACTCTCTCCTGAACGTTTCGGTCGGTATGGTCGCATCGCGAAAAATCGTGACCCCTTGGTGGTCCTCGTCTCCTGCGTCACTGTCCTGGGTCTACCCCTCCTCTCCCCCTCTTGGTTTCATCCCGTGGCTCGGTTACAGCCAACACACCCCCGCACGCCGTCGGCCTAGCTTTAGGCCGGCGCACCTCTCCCCCTCATGCTCGGCGGCCTGCGCCACTGGCACCTTTCCGCCACTTGCGCCTTAGACTCGTGGACTCCCTCGGCTCCCCCCGCCACACGCTTTCCATTAGCCCCGACTGCCTGGCCTACATGGCCCCCGTACTATTACCCTCGAGTTATGGCTACGGATCTTTGGTTTTCTCCTTGGGATCGGCAAACGTTCTTAGTGACGGATGGGCTTTCTCTTGGTTTGATTTCCTACGGGTTTTGGTATTTTTGGTTTTGCTCACTGTCGGGTTGTTTCTTGGGTTTTTCGGTAGATGTTTTTGGCTTTTGTGGTTTTCATGCATTATACTTTGTTGCTGTATTCAGCGCCCGGGCGCTTGGTGCGGGTTTTAGACCAGGGGGTTTGCCCCACGGTTTCCACCGCCTCGACGAAGGGCTGGACTGTAGTGGAGGTTTGTTGCGGCCATATCCCTTGTGGATTCGTGTTATTTTTGTACCTTTAAACAAAATTTAAAATATGATAAAAAAAAAAAAAAAAAAAAAAAAAAAAAAAAAAGACCTCTTGGTTAAGAGTTCTTCATGCAACCATCTAAGTTATTTTCCTACAATATACTTTATCTTTACTATACTACCGGGCCGAGGCCATAGTGTCTCTCACGAGCTTAGCGATATATCATACGAGACAGGAGTCTGTATACTCAGCTGTCGTTGTTGGTACAAACTCAAGATAGTGTGATCACTATCAAGGAAGGGGTTACCTGCTGCAAATATTGCCCGAGAAAAGGAGGATTGTAACAATAATGGATTCAAGGGAGAGGTGTGGCAGGAGATTATGGAGGAATTCAATAAGGGTGCAATTGAGGAGAAAAAGACAGTACAGCAGTTGAAGACTTGTATGAATACAGTAAGAGAAATTTCTTCCTCAAATGTCCTTAAAAATAATATCAAGATTTAACTAATTGGAATATTAATAATGATAGATGAAACAAAAGTGGAAGGCATATACCCATTTGCTAAACTCTTCTGCCTTTGGATGGGACAGTGAAGCAAACATTATAACTACTTCTGAGAGTGTCTGGAATGATTGTTTGAAGGTATGACTTACTTCAAAATCAAACTTAAATATCTAAGCTAACATTATATTGTATTCTAGACCTTTCCTAAGTCGGCAGAATTTAAACATCGTTTACTTGAGAATTATCATGCATTGTATGAGATCTTTTGCAATACTACTGCAACTAGAAGCAAGGCTGTCACATCTTCAAGTAGCCAACTGAGAACTCGTGAGAGTCACCAAATAGACTATGATGAGTTTGAGCCGAATGTCCTACATCAGCAAAAAAACAGCCTACCCCCTGTACCTCATGTCGTTGAGTTTTACGTTTTGGCACATCCTGAGTCCTATGATCACAATATTAAAAATCCCGTTAGTTTGACTAAAGATGATATTAATTCAGCTTTCTGCAAAATATGAGCAATTTTTATTAAGAACTCATGGACCTTTTATATACCGAAGTTGAGACATTTGAGTTCATAATATACAACTTTGTAATGTAAAATGTCTATGAGATATTGATAAAAATAGCTCATATTTTGCTAAAATTAAGATTTGTATCTGATCATTAGGGGACACAATCAGAGGCATCATGATTAACCGGGGTAATTCGCGATTAGCCAAAACGTAAAACTCAACGACATGGCTCACCGTGGAGCACAAAAGACAGATTTTGTTTTTGCTGATACTACCCGCTCACAGCGAATCCCACTTCCTAACCGCCGAATTTGATGGAAGTCAGCCTGAGGACAATTCTGACTGGTACGAAGGCTATCTTTCCAATTTTATCACCCAACAAAAAGCCATGGAGAATGCAATTGACCCAGCCCTATCGAATTCCACCGAGATCGAAAGTTCTACTCAAGGTTCATCTCTTAGTCCTAGAAACCCTATACAGACTTCCTCCACAACTGTTCATATCCTGGAACCCGTCGCGAGTGGCAAGCGTCGAAAGAAGATAGCATGAGTTACTGAAAAGCCATCAATGGCTTTGTTTGCGGAACCAATTTCCAATAAAGTCTCAGACTTTATTGCAGAAATGCGTGCCGATAAGCGTGCTAGACTAGCCAAGGATCCAACCACCACCTCCAAAAATCTATCCATTATATCCTCGTCCCGTCCAGCACCAGTTTCAGATCAGTTTCAGCCATATAGAGAGGCCTTGGCCCTTTTGATGAAGATATACAAGGATGGCAAACTCTCAACTGATGAGGTTACTGATGCTATTGAGATGTTGGAGAAGAACCCAACTCGTTGTGTAATATTTGTTGGACTGGCTGAGGAGCTTCGGGAAAGCTGGTTGAGAAAAGTAATACATGTAAAGTTAGAGTAGCCTTCAGTATTGAATTAAATATAATAAAACCTTTTTTTTTACACTAGATAGATTAAAGTACATTAATCCTCATCAATGCGTGTAAAACGTCTACTTCTCATAATTCTCTGATAATCTCTCCACATCGTATTTGCAATTTCATCTCTTAACTCTCTTCCCTTTTGTTTCATCCTATTATCACTTAATACTTCTCTATTTACCCTCTCAAACTCCTGCTGCTGGGCTAGCCTCTCAAGTGAGATGGGTATCACCTTTTCATCTTTTGGAATTCCCTCGAACTTAATCATCCTATGCATAGAGCATAGGGAATTGAATAAAGCTGCTGTGCTCTCACTGTCATATCCGCTGGAACGCTTTAGAATTTGAAATCGGCTTTTGAGAATTCCCAATGTTCTTTCAACACAATTTCTAGCTGATGGATTTCTCAAATTGAAGAGTTCCTTAGCATTTCGAGGCCTATAAAAGATATACATTTGTTATTAGTTTATAAATTTAGAAATGGATCAAAAGTACAGTTTTTAAAGATAAGAAAAACTTACGCTCTTTCACAGACAATATGCTCTCTCAAATGGTAACGGACCCCACGATATGGAGTAATGATCTGTGGGGAAATTCCATATCCTCCATCCGCCAAATAATACTTTCCAGCATGAACCTTAAACCCCTTGGCCATTGCATCTGCCAGAACAGAGCTGTCGTGTGCCGACCCTTCCCAACCAGCAAGCGAGAATTGTATAGTACAATCGAATGAGCAGGCAATAAACATATTTTGGGCAGTAAAGCCCTTGCGAGTCCGATAAGATGGGGCATCAATCGATCCAATACTCATAGGAATAAGTGAGCCGTCAATAGCACCAAGGCAATTTCGGAAATAGGGGAATAGCTTGGAATTATGCTGAATCTCCGGGGGTACCAGATCAAGATCTGTATTCTCTGGTGATGGAGTTTTTACGAATTCGGATGCAAGAATGTTTATTGCATTTAGGACCTTTTTGAAGATTCTGGAAATGGTTCCAGGCGAGTGTCTAAAGCGTTCCTGGGTGGTACGATTTGAGGATCCAGTAGTTGTAATATAGAGGAAAATGTGTAACTGGTGTTCGACTGTCGTATCTTGTATATCATGTAGAAGATTCTTTGTCCGCAATCGCCCACAGATTGATGCGAAAACAGCTAATGGCATATGCAAACATTCGGATATACGAATACCACTAGGGGAGGCCAAAAGCTCTGCTGTCTATTGCTGACCACTCATACTAGATTTGTGGCATAGAATGCTGGTTATGTGACGGTCAAACTCATTCTGCTCATTCTCCAAGGTCGAGAGAGTACTCAGAGCTCGTACTCCAATTGCGGTAACTTGCAATATATCGGTAAAATCCTCGTTATCATAATCGGTCGACATTGTTAACTTGTGGTGTACGGGTTTGAGATTCGGTCCTGGTACTGATTGTAGTTAAGCACTCATCTTAACAAATTTCCTATTTATATATTTTAATTGTAGATTAATTTCATTTATTTACAAATTATCAATTAAGGAACAATTTTAAAATAATAAATTTATTAGGTTAATAAGAGGTTAATAGAACATTATTTGAAAACATGTGTAGAAACAATGATACTGTTTGGCACACTCATGTGTTCAAATAACCGTCATTGGTTGTTTGTACACATGTGTACAAAACATGTGTTGAAATAACGATTATTTCAAACAACGACGTGCCAAACACCCCCTAAGGTTTAGTTCGTGGCGGAGGTGTTGATAGGCTGCTTGAATCATAGGTTTGATGATATCGTACCCTGATTCCTTGGCAGGCACAAGGGCGTTGTTTTTTTATTATCAAATACTCAAATACCCAAGCATGATACCGGTGTGGAGGACGGCATCCTATGGCAGTTGAGTTATGTGGACTGCTAAAATATGTAAGGGCTACAAGGCCACCAGAGGGGAGGCTTGGCACGGAGGCTTTCTCCTATATAAAGCTCCTACTCATGTACTCGGGTACAAAGGTAAGTAGGGCGCGGTGTCACGAAATCTCTGGGTTTATTTCCTATTCTGGGGGTGCGCCCGACTTTTGCTGCCCTTGCAAAAAGTGCCAAGAAAACGGGTTTGTATGGGGGAGAACCATAGTTGCCGTATATGGGGCGCGCCCGACTTTTGCCTACCCCCGAGTACTTACACGTTACCGGCAACAAGAACCTGAACACAGGGATCAAAATTTTGTATGGCGGATTGTCTGTGCCCATCCGTGCGCCCATACTAAATTCGGACTCAAATGCTCAGGTTCTTCTTGCCTGTAACTTGTAACTTAGGAAGCCAACCAACCACACCATAACACTACCTAATACAAACTACTCCACACCTCTCTCTATTGGCCTTGGTGCACTCTCTATTGTCTCCCTTCCTATTCAGTTGCCTAGACTACCTATCCCCAAGTCAATATAGCAAAGGTCTATTACCTGAGCTAGTGGTAGGTCGGATCTATATCAACAGGAGCTGGATACGGCATGCGCCACCCACCACCCAGCAAGGGAGTGAACGCATATTAACCTAACACCGGGACCCGGAAATGTAATTTAGCCTTGGCGGTCTTGGCAGCACAGTTCCGTCTCAGACATATCAACCCAACTTCATCCTTCTATTAGTATCGTAGCGTAGCCAGGAGAATTGTCCCTCCTGG
This sequence comes from Tuber borchii, assembly GCA_003070745.1. Taxonomy (NCBI): domain Eukaryota; kingdom Fungi; phylum Ascomycota; class Pezizomycetes; order Pezizales; family Tuberaceae; genus Tuber; species Tuber borchii. The sequence goes on from NESQ01000437.1 coordinate 44,302, forward strand.
TTATTGTTAGACTATCATTTACTCGTCTCTTCCAAGTGTTAACCATCATATGTGGTTAGATGTGGTTAGTAGTTGATGTAAAGTACCTCCGCAAAAGTCTTGGTGAAATGGCCTTTTTACACCAAAACTTGCTATGTTTGATCAACCTCCACACCTGGAATTGCTTCAAATAATGTTTGTGACTTAGCTAATTATTTTCATCTTCATTGCAGCTTTCGCCTAACACCACTTATCAGCTCAATTAGTCCTATGAGGCTAAGCTACCAGACTTCAAAGCGGACCATACCTGTTGCTATGCCAATTCTGTATCTAAAATGACACTTTTTGGCTCACTCAAAACTTTAAGACCCCATAACTTTTCCAATCCCTCACTAAATTTATTAAGAGCTATGTTTGAGCAGGAGAAAGGTATTGTAATTATATATGAGAAGTTAGGTTGGAAAATTCCTTGGGGTTCATAAACCACAAGTAGCTAAAAGTTGGTGTTTTTGGTGTAAAAAGCCCGTTTCACCAACACTTTTGCGGGGGTGCTTTAGGTATGCTGGTAGGTTGTTTAATTTTTAGACAGGTGATTGGTTTTGGCAGGCTAGATGATAATCTTAGATAGCCGACACGGTGTTACAGTATTCATTTTCCTATAAAAATCTGGGTTTTGTTTCTCCAATGCTGCATGTAGTTTTCCTGTTCTCTGGTAGTTACCTCTTTTGATAATAGCGCGGGGCATTGTTGCTAGAGGGTTCTTGTTGCGAGTTGAAATCAAGACGAAGCTCAGACAAGCTGTTAAATTTGCCTACATCTTGGTACCAAAGCCAATTCCACACACCAGTATCCAGATACTTGTGGGATAGGCAGTGCTCGAGTACTTGACAGTACATATCAGACTGGTGCTGGCACGAGCGCAAGTGCCTGGGATTGCGTGACGAATTCATGGCAGTGGTCCTTGTTTAACCAGTGGAGACCTGGATTGGCACAACGAGTACCGGTAGTGGTATTCAAAGTTAAAAACGGTTGAGAGTAGGAACAGGTTTGTACTAGAATATGCATTAGTCTATTTGAGAAGGACCAATAGTATTTCTAAACCTACAGTATCAGAGTTGACCCCATGTTCTGTTAAAAACAGTTTAGGGTAAAATGTAGTAACTTGCTGCTTTTCACTTTTCTGATATGTAAGATAGCTTTCTGATTGCTGTCTAGTTCTCCTTTGCCTTTAAATTTTACCAATAAGCTCGCGGACAACGATTTGTAGCTACTAACTTTTACCAGTTACAGACCTCCAGACCTCCATATCTACCTGCTAACATGGTTCAGTAAGGAAAAGTATCACGATGGTAAATTAACTCTTTTTGGGCTGGTCTAGCTTACACGAAACAGCGAGGTAGGCTCGGGTTTCCCCGCTTCCTTAACTTTGAATACGACTAGTGCAGACATAGTACCGGCACCGGTAGACCATGATATAATTTATTTTGATTATAAGGATTTAATGGGTCAACGAATGGAGTGGTTCAATGAACAGACCAAACAAAATAGCGGCTTACTAAGTTGCTTTTAGTGAAGTGCTCGCTGAGCCTGTTCACTGACCCCCCATGTTGATTTGAGTTTGCTTTGCACGCGGCTAAATACCCCTGCTCGCCACCCGCCCGTTTTCAGCGTCCCGGTTTTCAGGTTGTCAGTGCTTGTGTGATTTGGCGACGTGCCAAGAACCACGCGAACGCGTTATCCCTACCTCCTCCAAGCTGCACTTTAGGAGGCGGCAACCCTCAACAACTACCTTACAGCCGTACAAATCGTATCATACAAATCGTCAACATTCACGAGTCGGTCATGTCGAGTTCAAATTCGAAAAAGACCCCAGGGCCAAAGCAAAAATCACCTTTTGCCACAAAGAGCTCTCAGAAGCCGGGATCCGTTCAGAAGCAACAATCTCTGCTGTCTTTTTTCACCAAGGCCGTAGAGTCCCCTGTTCCTGCAAATAAAAAAGGGGATAGTGATCTGCCAGATCTGTCTAGTGATCCAGTCGGACCGTCCTCGCCTGCGAATCAAGAGGATACCCCTACAAACAAACATAGAGGACGACGAGGTTTGTTGTGTCATTCTCAACATTCTCTGACCTGCTAACTGGGTTTGATTCCTGTCAGACGTTCTCCAAGTCACACCTTCTAGCCCGTCTATTAGGGTAAGGAATGTTTCCTCCAAGGAAAATTTGCCGCGCTAATTACCTCATAAGGCACTCTCAAAGCGTGTTAGTTACACAGAATTGTGTGACGACGACGACGATGTGCCAGTCCTCAAGAGAGGTGAGCGAGAGCTTCGGCTTGGTGAGATGCTTTGGGCTTAACATCATCTAGGTATCAAACGCACGATTCGAGATGACGACGACGACCTAGAGTTCCTTCCCCAAGATAACCTTATCGAGGGCTCGGATGACGGAGAGGATGATTGTGAGCTCTATAGAGGTACACAACAATGACTTCCGTGAAAGCTGATATCGAAAAAGCCACTATCGGAAGTGACGATTTCGTCGTCCCGGATGGCGCTCCTACGAGGACACCTCGTAAGTCTAGGGATTCGAAGAAACGCAAGAAGTCGAACAATGATTTGTGTGGGACACCATCGTCCACTGTAAAGGCCCCAGCAAGTACCTCACGCTTTGTATTCAATCCTAAGAGCGGTAATTCTACTCCGGTATCGTCGGTGACGACCCATCGACCAAAGCCTCCAACACCTGCAGGAAGGAAAGATAGGGACGAAGTCCGCTACTTTTGGCTTGCTGAGATTAAGGATGCCGATGGAAATCCACGTATGTTTTTCATTTGAGATATATATTCTTGCTAATTGACTAATTTCGCAGCCGATCACCCTGACTATGACCCTCGAACCCTATTCGTGCCGCCAAGCGCATGGTTAAAGTTCTCACCATTTGAGAAGCAATATTGGGAAATAAAAAGCAAGCTTTATGATACTGTTGTGTTCTTCAAGAAGGTAAGACTTCATGACCGACATGGGGGCCTTCACAAATTGAGATTTTTAGGGAAAATTTTACGAGCTTTACGAGGATGATGCCAGTATGTTCCACAGATGCGCGATAGGTTTGATTTAGATAGCTAATAGGAGCAATAGCAATTGGCCATAGAGAGTTTGATCTGAAGTTGACTGATCGGGTGAATATGAGGTAAAGTTTGTGCATTATTTAGGTTAAATTAGCCATGGTTAACAGGATGTCAGAATGGTTGGTGTGCCAGAATCTTCGCTGGATATGTGGGCAGCTCAATTTATCGCAAAAGGGTATGTGTTTGGCTTTATGTGGCGGCTAGGCTGCTGTTTGAACTGACGGTGATAGATATAAAATTGCTCGCGTTGACCAAAAAGAAACTGCCCTGGGTAAAGAGATGCGAGAAAAGGGTGGTAAAGCAGGAAAAGAAGAGAAAATCATTCGCCGCGAACTTGCCTGTGTTTTAACGGGTGGAACACTTGTTGACGAGAGCATGCTGCAAGATGAGATGGCAACTTATTGTGTGGCAATAAAGGTTCAATTCTGGGTTATCGACTGTTCAGGGTTAGTGACACTCTGACTTGGGAAAATTGTCTGTTAGGAATCGTTTGTCGAAGGGGAGCCATCGTTTGGCATAGCTTTCGTTGACACCGCCACCGGAGAATTCTCTCTCTCGGAGTTCGAAGATGACTTGGAGTTGACGAAATTCGAAACATTTCTCGCTCAAATTCGCCCAAGGGAGCTGATTATCGAGAAGGTGGGTAGCATTTTTGGGGAGAGTTGCAAGTCTGAGACTGGGCGCGGCTGATAATATGCAGGGCTCTCTTTCTTCCCAATCGACACGTCTTCTGAAGAATAACACCTCGTTGACCACTATTTGGAACAAACTGAAGCCTGGAGTTGAATTCTGGGAAGGATCAACAACAATTCGGGAGTTGACGAGTAAGGATTATTTCAACGAGGGTTCATCCAGGAACGGAGAATGCTGGCCGCAAGCTCTAGAAGAGGCAAGGGAAAAAGAGCTAGCAATGTCAGCTTTTGGTGCTTTACTCTGTTATCTACAAACGGTAATGATCATGCTTGATGAATTTTCAATTTCGTGAGGGTCTGACATATATAGCTTAAAATTGATCATGAATTAGTGAGTTTGGGAAACTTCCGGGTTTATGATCCGATAAAAAAAGCATCGTCCTTGATTCTGGATGGGCAGACACTCTTGAACCTTGAGGTTGGAACCTTGATATCTGGTTGACGGCCTTCCACTGATTATGGTAGATTTTTGCAAATTCTTCAGATGGTGGTTCAGCGGGGACATTGTTTTCTCTACTTAATCGATGTATCACACCTTTTGGTAAGTTCACTAGTAACGTTTTGCTCGCAAGAGTTAACATATCTGGTAGGGAAGCGAATGTTCAAACAATGGGTGTGCCACCCTTTGGCTGATTCGGCAAAAATTAACGCAAGATTGGATGCTGTCGAATCACTCAACTCCAATAATGGGTTTCAAGAGGCTTTCGTAACTCATTTGAATAAAATGCCGGATTTGGAACGTCTCATCTCGCGCATCCATGCTGGTAGCTCAAGAGCGGCTGATTTTCTCCGCGTTCTTGAGGGGTTTGAGCAAATACGTGATGCAATGGACGAGATCACCCTTTACAACGAAGGTGGTGGTTTAATTAGTCAACTTCTTGCTTCTATGCCTGATTTGAAAGGAAGCTTGGAGCATTGGGAATCTGCGTTTGACCGTGAGAAGGCGAAGATGCAAGGTAGGAACCTAGATTGGGGCTTGCCTGCCTGGTGAACCAGAATACTGACTATTTGACCTTTAGGTCTTCTCGTGCCTGAGCGTGGCGTTGAGCTTGATTTTGATGCTTCCCAAGATGCTATAGAAGCGATCATCAATGTTGAACTAGAGGCGCTCCTTAATGAGTACAAATCGAACTTGAAGTATGGTGCTTGCCCTGGGCCCTTGACTGTTGTAATTGACCTTTTTATAGGACGAGGGATATCAGATATACGGACAATGGGAAAGAAATTTACTTGATTGAAGTGCCAGTGAAGTCTGCTCGGAATATTCCCAAAAGCTGGACTCAGATGTCCGGCACACAGGTAGCCAATATTCCTTCCGATCTGCAATTCAGTGCTGCTGCTAAATTTTTGTTAGAAAGTCAAGCGCTTCTACTCGCCGGAAGTCAAAAAGCTTGTTCGCTCGCTACAGGAAGCACAAGAAACCCACAGCCAAATTGTCAAGGAAGTAGCTGGGCGTTTTTACAAAAGATTCGACAAGGACTATCAGACCTGGCTGGGCGCGGTGAAGATTGTTGCGAGCTTGGATTGTCTTATTAGTCTTGCTAGGTCTTCTGCCTCGCTTGGTGAAACTAGTTGCAGGCCGACATTCGTTGAGGGCGAGAGAAGCGTGTTAGATTTTATCGAGCTACGCCATCCATGCATGGCGTCTAGGTGCGATAAACCCCTATGAATCTATAAGGACGGTGGGGGTCTGACAGGTTATATGCAGCTTGGATGATTTTATACCGAATGATGTCCAACTCGGCGGAGATTTCCCCAAGATAAGCTTACTCACTGGGGCTAATGCAGCCGGAAAGTCGACGGTACTTCGGATGGTAAGGCCTGAATCACCTGTGTTCTTAGGTAGATGTATAATTGCTAACTAATTGTCAAGACCTGCGTGGGTGTCATTATGGCTCAGATTGGGTGTTTTGTTCCAGCGAAATCTGCGCGGCTGACACCTGTGGATCGCATAATGAGCCGGCTAGGAGCTAATGACAATATATTCGCTGCACAGAGTACATTTTTTGTTGAACTTTCGGAGACAAAGAAAATACTAACCGAGGCAACACCTCATTCCTTGGTAATATTGGATGAGCTAGGCCGTGGAACATCTTCGTACGATGGCGTGGCTGTGGCACAATCCGTTCTGCATCATGTTGCAACTCATATTGGCTGTCTTGGATTCTTCGCAACGCACTATCATTCATTGGCCAGTGAGTTTGTTGGGCATCCTGAAATTCACCCTCAGCGGATGCAAATTCATGTCGATCAAGATAATCGGGACATTACTTTCCTCTACAAGTTGGAGGTCGGAGTTGCTGAGGGCTCATTCGGAATGGTTTGCTCGCCTGCCGTTTGAGCTATGAACTTTGCTAACGGTTTAACAGCATTGCGCTGCCATGTGCGGTATCAATAAGCGGATAATTGATAGAGCGGAGGATGCAGCTCGGAGCTTTGAGCATACCTCGCGGCTTAGAGATAGTTTAGAGGCTGCGCGGGTGGGGATTTATATTCCGTTGGGAATCCAGAGTGATTTGGCTTGGGTTCTTCGGGACGAAAACGGCATTAGTGACAAAGCTTTCGACTCTATCTTAAAATGTATTAAGGCGTTGTAATTAGGCTTAGAGATCCTTCTGCTGGGTGAATGAATGGTGGATATCTTGAGTGTAATACTGGCTTCTCTTTGTTCGATAGTTTCCTTCGATGAATGGGATATTTGATTCTAATAATAATATTATGATAATAATAATAATATTACCACAGTGTTTTCCTTACATAAGACTAGGATTTGGGCCCTAGTAAGCGTGCAAGCACTTTCTCAAAGCCTCCGTGACATTTCCCCCACAACTGCGTAAAATGTCTGTCGCCTTTGCTTTTGAAACCTAGTAGATATTCGAGCGAATGATAAGCATGAAAACACTATTAGCTGCAACCTAGACTCATTACCTCCATTTCCTCCATGACAAGAGCAACGTCGGCAGCATTGACCCGAGTGGAAGGAGGAGGGCCTGCTTTTTGGGCAGGGGCCTGTTTGACATTGAGGCCTTGCATGGCCTTTCCGAGAGCCTCAGCGGATTCTTGGGTGACCTGATTCGTGGGTGTATCGCCTTCGTTTTCCATTGCCTCCATAGCTTTCACGCAAAGCTCGGCATTAGATGGTGCCACACGCTCTTGGGCAGCTTCTGGCTCAGTCATTTTGAAGGGTATGTGCTCGGGCGGGTAATTGCTGCTTAGCGCAAGCAGTGCTGTGAAATTGGTCTTGAGATCCGTAGCGGCGAGATACCGGTACTACTTTGAATGCTGTGGTTGGTGGAATTTGGAGGTGACGTTGGGAATTTCCTGTTTTGGCGTTATTTGGCTGTAAATTCGGTGTGTTACAGCCGCCTCTCGTACTTCGTGTCTCGGGTTCCAGATATGTAGCGGCCGACCGGTAATCCCCGAAGAGGAGCTGGCAGTTTCCTACGAGTAACCCCACACGAGCGGTCCAACCACCTGTCCCAACTCACCCCACAACCCTGCTCTAACCACACAGCTTTCGGCTAAGGTGGGTGAGAGAAGAGCGATTAGATACACCAACCACTCAAAAAACAGCAATCGGGAGAACAGGAGAAGGTAGGTCGCATACGGTGGCGGAGTCTGAAGAAATGGCAGGTCTACTAGCAAACCCTCCATCAAGTGATGCTACTAATGGTACAACTGTGAAGACTACTGGTGAGGTGCAAAAGACCTTCGATAACGGCAGCAGTGCAGGCCGAATAGGCGGTGGGAATGCTTGGTCTCCATCGTGTGAGTAATTGGTTCTGAAATGGTGGTTTTGGAAATTAACTAGTACTCCTCCGGGAAAGCCTGGCAATCTAAGCCGATGAAGCAGAGTGTGGGTTATGGGGATGAAGAAGCTGTAGCGAAGGCTCTTAAAAAGCTCGAGTCACTCCCTCCTCTTGTGACAGCCACAGAGGCGAGCCTGCCTGACTCGAATCTATTAGTCACAGCTTACTGATTTGTTCTAGGTATCTAAGCTTCGTGCCAGCTTGAAGGAGGTTGCACTGGGAAAGGCCTTCATGTTACAGGGCGGTACGTAAGCAGTAGGTGTACTGAATGGGGGCTTTACTGAGGGGAGATGATAGGTGATTGCGCCGAATTGTTCGAGTACTGCACTGAGGTGAGATTCCCAGTAACTTGTGAGACTAAGAGCTGATAGGATGTAGGAAAAAATTAGCGCAAAAGTTAAACTCTTGCTTCAGATGAGCATGGTTTTGATATGGGGTTCGTCTCGATCTGCTACTTCTCACTAGATATCTAAAGTATACTAGGTGGGAATATTCCTGTTGTCCGGATCGGTAGAATGGCTGGCCAATACGCCAAGTAGGATCCTTTAATCATCTACTTGTTTTCTTGTTCGCGCTCTTGTGTTGATTGCTTTAGGCCGAGATCTAGTATGACTGAAATAATCGATGGGAAAAAGATACCCTCTTTCCGCGGCGACATTATTAACGGGTTTGATATTTCACAGCGAACTCCAGATCCAGCTAGACTTGTGAGGTGAGCTTCGTCTGCGCAATTGCAGTTTGAGAATATATGGGCTAATGGAATAGCGCATATTATCACTCAGCGACAACTCTCAATTTTTTACGTGGCCAACTCTCATCCGGGTTTGCGGACCTACACCATCCATTCGAATGGACCCTCAGCCACGTCCAAAATAGCGAGACAAAGGAGAAATATCAGGCAATCGTGAATTCGATTACCGATGCAATTCGCTTCATGCATACCATCGGTGCTGATACATCCTCAAGTCTTGGAACAGTGGATCTTTATACCTCTCATGAGGGACTTTTGCTGGAGTATGAACAGGGCTTGACTAGGTTGCTGCGTGACCCCATGGATGGGAATAAAGCTAAATGGTATGCTACCTCTGCGCACTTCATCTGGATTGGTGATCGGACCAGGCAATTGGATTGCGCCCATATCGAGTATTTTCGTGGGATTGAGAATCCAATCGGAATTAAAGTTGGCCCGACAATGGTGGCGGAGGATTTGGCGGAGTTGCTGCATATTGTGAATCCGAATAAGGAGGTTGGAAAAGTAACCCTGATCACGAGATACGGTGCTGATAAAGTAAATGAACTTTTGCCCGGCCATATTGATGCTGTCGCTAAATCCGGACATACTGTTGTTTGGTAAGCTTATTGCTACTTTTAGATGGAAAACTCGTGAAGGCTAACTTTAGATAGGCAATGTAAGCAGGTTCATTCCTCCTCGGTTACAGATGGTACTGACAGGGCACGGTAAATGGATTTCAGCCGATCCCATGCATGGGTAGGTATTATTTCCGTATCAGTTCGATCTTGAGGAATCTTTGGAGCGCTTTTTGGCGTCCCGCGGGCCACGAGGGTGAGCAAAAAAGCTGACCTTATAATAATTATATAGTAACACTAGATCCTCTCCGACTGGGGTCAAAACGCGTCAATTCGATAATATCATGACAGAACTTTCGAGTACTCACCATATCCATCAAAGGAGTGGAACCCATTTGGGTGGTGTCCATCTGGAATTGACAGCAGTAAGCTGGTGCTTAGGCCCCTGGGTTGGTTTAGGAATTAATTTTTTGGCTCACAGGACGCGGTCACTGAATGTGTCGGCGGGTCGGAGAATCTCACAGATGACGACCTGCTGCTCAACTACACGACCTATTGCGACCCTAGACTAAACAATAAACAGGCTTTGGAGGCGGCTTTTATGATTGCTGCCTGGTATCGTGAGAAGTCTTGAAATGGGGTGTTTAATAGTGGTGTAGGTATCTAGGGCGAGATTCAGGGAATAAATTGTTGTGTAAGGGCGATTAGGCTGCTTCTATTGCTTAGAAATATTGTGAACTAGATGTAAGACATGGTTTGTAGTGGCACGAGGATCTGGTAGTGTCAATTACCATATTTGCAGGGTCGATGGGAGGTGGGATACCGGTATAGGGGCTCCGTTCGATTGGATTTGAGGTAAGTGAGTGCAAAACTAGATAAGTTGGGTTGGGCTGCCTAATCTGGTGTATTGGTCGACGGATTTGGACGCTAAACCCGCTATGATTATGTTGGTAGTTTGAGTGGCAGGAATGAGCGCTTTCTTGATAAGAACAAGCTCTTACCCTCCTCCAAGCGCTAACGACACCTCACATTATGGATTTGGATTATTAAATAATATTGGGTTTTAAGGAACGCAGAAATCTTGTCGGGGTGAGGACCCACAGGATATTGATTAAGACCCTGAACCGGGAACCAGTATTGTTCCTTAAAATATAGCATTTCCTGGCGAGAACCGTCACCCAAAGACCTTGGAATAAGATTTTTATCGTAATTTTGTATCAAAATCGCAATAGAGCACCGTAGGCCAACTCTTTATAGTTAGGACTAAGCTAGTCTTTTGATGCAACTGCTTGTAAATTTCACTATAGCTACCTCATAATATTATTTTAATGGAAAAGTGTCTGCGGGTTCTCCCGAGTTAATGATGAGCTTTAGTGGGCTGTAATGAGCACCATCATCAGTAGTCACTCGGGGAAGGAAAAACATATCTAATAGCATCTCATATGACTATCGTCGATCATAGTATGAAAACAAGACCCAATATTTGAAGGTTTCTTAGTCTGGGGCCACTTCTAGAATTCCAAGATTCTAGGATTCCAGTCACGGGAACAAGGGGGGGTTGACAGCAACACTACAAGGGTGACAGCCTCCAATAAATGTTTGTTCCTTCCATGACAACAATGAAATAATAGCCGGTTCCCCTCCTATTTCGCGTTGCTCATAGTCAGCAAAAGCAAGTGCAACGCAATGCAACGCAACGGTTTTTTTATTTTATTGAATTAATGTACAGTAATAACAAAAGGAAAGTAAAACCACTATGTTGCATTGGGTTGAGCTTGCTTTTCCCGACTATGAGCAATGCGAAATAAGAGGGGAACCGGCTATTAATTATCTGCCAGATTTAATAAAACAATTCTTTACATATCCTTCCTTTATGTAATACTGGGCTGATCGACCTCTTGCCTACTGTAGATTCAGGATACACTGTAGTATATTATCAATTCACTTGTCGATTTGAGTACATGGTAGTGCTTTTCAAATATTATGTGGTAGATATATAGCTTCACCAGGTTATGAGGACATTGTTTAAAGTCATGACATACTCATCTGAATTGCCACTTCTGTAAAGACTATATATTCTAAGTAGATTTAACTATCCTGGTCATGGACTTGTGTCTCATAAATGATGATTAATGCTCATAGCAGAGGCGAACACTATCAGACTGTTCTACGTTAATGATACAATCCACTCCTCTTTGGACGATACTTGCAGCAGGTAACTACTACTGCTATAGTGATTAAACATCTTCTCAGCTTCTTAGTACAATGATGTTAGGCACAGGGCTCCCCGGTACATTATTGGGGGTAAGTTACCCTATCTTGCGCAAAAATCTCCTTTGGAAAAAATACAACTCACCCCCCTCTGGCCCCGACGTTGGACCACTAGGTCGACACTGGTCGCCGCGGGAGTTGTGTCCCCTCACCAAAACCCACAGTCAAGGTGACCCATCTTGTAACACCGAATACGTCGCGGCCGTCCGTCCGACCGGTTCCTGTTCGCAGGATATATGAGAGGTGGTCTTCCTCTACCTTATGCAGGTGGAAGCATCCGAATCGGACGACGTCGCATAAGGTTACGAGCCCTCGAAGATATTGGATCGAAGAGTGGTCATTAAGTAACGGGACGGAAACTGCGTGAAAGTTAGACGCTTCAGTCTGGAAAGTCGCCCAGTACTAGAAGAATAGTCTATACCCAGGAAGGGGGTCGGGGAACCCCCAAAGGACCTGTTAGCATAAGACCGATAACTATGATCGTAACCATTGGTTCGATTCATAGTCAAGAGTCGTATAATGCTGGTAGACGAAACCGCAAGACGCACATGTAGTCTGGTTTCTGACGGAGCTAACAAAAGAAGACTGGCCATCTTCGGTTCAGCGGGTAGTCTCTCTGCGTTAGCAAACGTGGGTGATTATTCGTAACTTGATTCGCTTCGGATAAAAGATCGTACGAACACTACGAGAGGTGTCCACACCATCGTAGAATAAAAGTTCTTACATGTCTACAAGTCGCGTATGGGTGCAGAGGTTTTCAGGGTCAGAAAGGGTTCGCACTTCTATTGAAGACGGAAAGAAGAGTAAGAGGTACTTAGTTATATAGAAAGATTATGTAGCCCGCGAACACCCAGACGCGGAATATAAATATCGAGGTGTCTTCACAGCTTATACAAACAACAAGCAACGGAGAAGAGACCTTAACAATATATACAAGTTACAAAATTCTTTATCGCCCAATTACTTTTATCTTAACAACCATTCGTCTCCCTAGACGATACTCTCCATTCACACATTAGCGATTGGGGCCATAGCGTAATAAACTTCTATCCATTACGCTACCCCCGTAACAGTATATTGTTAATCTCTACGTTACCGAGATGAATGAGTCAGACCACCCTCTACGAGTCAGCTCTATCCGCCCAAGATCTTCAACCTCAGAAGATCAAAGACAGAATAAAATTGAGATAGCTCTTAACTCAATTATCGAACCCCATCCAGAAATCCCTATACCCTCCATCACACAAGTCTTGCAGTCTGAAGCAAGCACCGAACCCTATTTCGAGACATACCAACCTTGGACCAATCCACGAAATTTAGTCACCACCGAACACATAAAAGCCCTATATCAATACTGGGAAGGATACGATTTTGTGTGGGAACCGCCCACAAAAGAAGATTACGAAGTCGAGTGGGACGAAACTCTGACCGCTAAGATCAGAAGACGGTGGTATAATCTAGAAAGATAAGCAGACCCCTATTCATCTTACATTATGTCCGGTCTTAACCCAAGACAAGGTGGAGACGAACCTATGGACATAGGCGATGATGAGTTAGCCTCTACCGACGCCCCATCGGTTACAGACATCACCGATAAACCGCACCATTCCAGACAGCCCTCCGAGAATCCAGGAAGTGGTTCTGGATTCATGGCTAGACATAGGTCCAAGACAGGTCTTCTCGCGTCGACCAAAACCCCTCTCCCCACCGCAGAAGGAGAAGTCCGCTAAAATCAAGTCAGCGAGCTCCTGAATATCTTTGTTCCGAACTTGGCCCACAGCATAGATGCCCAGCATCTAGCCTTCAATGTCCTTACCCCCGAAGCCCAACACGAGGCCCAAGAGCTTTGGAAGGTTCGACAACTGCTAGCTCAGGGGAAACAATTTGTGGAGGCCGAATTCGCCAAAATCGACAGTCTTATGGGACTAGTTAAGGGCCAAGCTATAAGTGCCCAACAGGCCTTAAATGAAAGGTTATCCGCACAGGACGAAGGACAAACCCGCCACGAAAACGTCAGCTCTCAATTAGCAAGTGCTATTGTAGGGGAAGGCTCTGCTTTGTTTACTCGAGACCAGATGCTAGACAGAGCCCTGGAAGAGACAAAAGCTCAACACCAACAAGCAATCGCGAACCTGGATCGAAAGCTCGAACAGGAAAGACAAGCGCGAAGTCGACAAGCAGCCCAACTAGCCGAAGTGCAGGAGGCGCTTCAAGGCTTACTGAGACAGGTCAAAGGGAAGCAAAAGGAGTCAGACCCAACACCTGACACAACAGCGGCGGCAGGAGGAGGAAACGGAGGAAGGCATCCCCCGAGAGATCAAGGGGTGTCCAGAAGCCCGGCAGGCAGAGAAGGCGGAGGTCGAAAGGGAGAAGACGGCGGAGAAGGACACGAAGGGGAATCCGCCACCGGAGGTGGGGGGGATGGAGATCCCCCATCAGACGATAGTAATGATTTGGAGGATGACGAAGACTCAGACGATGTCGATGAGAATGCTATCCGAAAGCTCGCCAAAATAATGGGCAGAGCAATAGGAAAGACATCAAGTCGACCAGCCCAAATCCCCTTCGTCTACAAACACGACGACCACCAAAACGTCCAACTTTGGTTAATCGCCTGTCGAGATTACTTCAAGCGAAACAAGTGGCAATGGAAAAAAGAGTCAGATCGGATCACCTTTGCTCTTAGCAAGATGGAAGGGAAACAAGTGGCACCTTTCACCATCGACTACTGAAAAGGAATGACTGGACAGCTTGGAGCTTCCAAGCAGGAAGGTTATGACCTATGGGAGGTTTTCGCCGAACAAGTCAAACGACGCTTTGGTCCCACACACGAAGCAGAAAAATCCCTTCGATCCATGGAAAATGTCAAATACAAAGGAGACATAAACCAGTACCTTTTAGAGATGGAAAACCTCAATATCCATGTCAAAATGTCCGGAGTTGTGTGGAGGAAAATTATGGAAGATCACCTCCCAGCTGAAGCGCTCGGACGACTGTCAATGCAAGAGTATATCCTCGACTCAGAATGGTTAGATGCTGTCCGAACAGCAACTCGAGCCGAGGAAGACTTCAAAGAGAGACAGGGCTTAAAAGGTAGCAGTCCAGGATCGGCTTCGAATGGGAAACGAAAGCGAGACGAAGACACCACAAAGACGACAAATAAAAAACCAAAGAGACAATACTAGGCTAAGGAAAAGCAGAGTACCAGAAGGGCCAGGCGGCAAAGAGGAAAGAGAAAAAGAGAAGGCGGCGCCTAGGCAAAAAATTATGCACAGGGTATGGGCAGACGCTCATAAGGGATCGAACAGTCTACCATTGACGAACGGAAAGCTGCGGGCCAGTGCACAAGATGTACACTGACAAACCACAGATGGAAGTACTGTCAGAAGGAAATCAAGGTCAACGCAGTAAGAATCAGACGTTCGGAATCCCAAAAAAGAAGAAATCGCCCCAACGATTTAACCGTCCATCGCATCCGAACAGACCTCGGGTAGCCGCCGTGGCTGATGATAGCCGGGGAGAAAGCTCGCCACAGGCGACTCAAAGGCCCCTGACGTGGACCTTTAACGATGACAACGACGAGCTATGAGAGCACTCGGGCACCACTGGCGACGGCAAGTGGGTAGTCGCACTATCAATTCCGGAACCGAAATCTCTGAAGAAGTCCTTGAGATGAAACTCGAAGGGGACATTCTAAAAAGCGAGCCTCCGTAAGGATATGAGTGCCGACTTAGAGCCCGGTGGGTTAATAGAAACTACCAGAAGAAGGTCAAGGTACTTAGTCAAGACCAGAGAAAATTGAGAATGACGAAGTTACTCAATATCCAGCAAGCGAACCGCGAGAATTCAGTATCAACAGGGGGGACCATAGGGACTATCAAGATAGTATCAATCCTTAAGGGACAAAGACTGTTGGAAAGAAAAAGCACGGTTTTCGCTTACAGGATACGGTCGACGAGTGGGTAACAGGCACCGGCACAAGTCACCTGCGTAATAGTTCCCGGAAGCAGAATAAAAAGACCAAGCAAAAAAGGGCCGCCCACAAGGGAAACACCCCACAAGTGCTAAGGGGCGCACCATAACAAGACACAATATCGAGTGGTCTTGTCGGCCGAAGCGCGCGACCCCAAATGGACCCTCAGAGTTGGCGTGTACATCCGTCAGGACCACTTCCCGTCACATAAGGACAAATGGGCTCGGGCTGGAGGAACGCGAGGAGGTACGGTGGATTCCTCGCCGAAGCTGGTGTGGAAACACACGGGACATAAGACCACCATACAGGGCAGTGCACCCTAGTGGCAACAACTCCTAGAGAAGCATCAGAATGAAGCGAACCACCCCTTTGGATGGGAACTCCTCGGCAGGAGGTAAAGACCGCTAGTAGTGGGCTGCCCGATCCAAGAAAACAGTTTGTTTATGTTGCAAAATACTTGCTGAGAGGATATCCTAATCGGTTTTAACTTGGCGGTTAGCCGAAGGTCTTGTGTTCAAATCTCAATATTAGCAAAATTATTTAGATTTTGAAAAATATTTGATGAGGCGACAAGCATTTACATAGGATAGTTTAGCATAGTTACTCTTACATAAGTTTGTCTGAGGAGGCTTCAAGAGCCGAAACTGTGCTGGCACGGTAACAAACCACTCTAGTTACCAATAAAAACTCTCTAGTTATCATGAAAAGATTTATCGAAGAAAGGGGCCCACCCCTAAGCGAGTAAAACCAACCCCAAGACATTATGATTGCCCTGAAGGCAACGCCTTCATACAACTAGACAAACAACGCCACAAGATACGAGTCTTGCTAGACTCAGGATCGAACATCTTCCTACTAAACCAAAATACCGCACGAAAGCTCAAAATACCCTACGAAGTGATGGATAACCCCTTACAAATACGGCCTTCAATGGGAGATCTCCTCTACGGAGGAAAATACTTCTCTCACCCAATAAGATTAGAAATTGGAAAAAACGGACACACGACTGAGGTTTCCTGCGAAATAGCCGATGCAGGAAACTACGATATGATGATACCGTTCGGATGGTGGCACCAGGAACACCCATCTCGAATATGCAAGCCCCAAGTCAGTAGAGTTTTGATAGCCCCAAATGCCTCGCCCATGTCGAAGATGAAGGAATAGCAGATATGTTCGAATGGGACGAGATGGTGCGTTTGACGAAGAAGCACGAGTAGTTGGAAGAATTGGGACAACTTTCAAGGATGAAGTACAGCTCGAAAGTCTGCCGAAACCATACTGGCAATACAAGGAGTTATTTGAAGAGGAAAAGGCGGAGATGTTGGCACCGAGACGAACCTACGATCATCCTATCGACTTAAAGGAAGGAGCCACACCGCCATGGGGCGGTATACCCATGTCAGCATACCAATTAAAGGATTAGACGAATACCTAAGAAAATGCTGGCAAAGGAATTATAGTCCACAGCAAATCTCCCGCTGGGCACCAATCCTGTTTGTCCCAAAACCAGACGGAAGGTTACGATTATGTGTCGACTACCACAGCTCAATAAGCTTACCATTCTAAATAAATATCCCTTGCTGCTCATGACAGAACTAAGAGAGCGAGTCGCCGGAGCCCAGATCTTCACTAAGCTAGACCTCAAAGATGGCTACCACCTCATACAAATTCGAAAAGGCGACGAATGGAAAACCGCTTTTCGGACACGGTACGGCCATTACGAATACAAGGTTATCCCGTTCGGCCTTGTTAATGCGCCAGCCACCTTCCAAGCTATGATGAATGAAATCCTGAGAGAATTCCTACACCATGGAGTAGTAGTTTATCTAGATGATATACTAATTTACTCGAAAAGTCTTAAAGAACACGAGGATTTAGTAAAGAAAGTACTCGCAAGATTGGAACAACATGATCTTGCGGTCTCTCTGAAGAAATCCGTGTTTCATGTCAAGACGGTAGAATTCTTAGATACATTGCAAATACTGAAGGAGTGACAATGAGCGTGCGGAAAGTGGAAAGCATTATGGGATGGAAGGCCCCTAAATCAGTAAAAGAGGTACAAATCTTTATTGGGTTTGCAAATTTCTATGAAGGTTCTTAAAAAACTTCTCTGGAATATGTAAACCAATAACCGATACCCTAAAAAATCAGGAGAAAGGGGTGAAAAAACCTTTTACTGGGGGCAAGAGCAGGACAAAGCATTTGAAGAGCTGAAAAAGAGGTTCACGACAGCACCAATCCTAGCACATTTCTACCCAGATAGAAAACAGTGGTAGAAACCGACGCCAGTGACTTCGCTCTAGGGTGTGTGTTATCACAATACCTTGGAAAACGATTACACCCAGTAGCGTTTCACTCCCGAAAGCTCAACGACGCAAAGAAACTATGAGATCCACAATAAAGAACTCTTAGCAATCCTTGAAGCATTAGGGAATGGAAACACTACCTAGTCGGAGCCGAAGAACCAGTCACCGTTTTACCGATCATCAGAACCTCCAATATTTTCTAACACAAAGTTTGGAACCCTCGACAATCCGATGGCCCAGTGGCTGCAAACTTCAATTTCAAAATTGTTACCGACCAGGAACCAAAGGAGGCAAACCAGATGCTTTAAGCAGCGGCCGGAGTACCGCCCTGAAGGGGGAGCTACCATCGAGAACAGTCAATTTTAAAGCCAGAACATTTCCAGTTTCAATTTATCACAGAAAAAGAAACTAGAAATCAACCTGGTGTCAAGAAGGACATTGGCGACAAACCGGTTACGAATAAAAAGGCTATCCAAGGAAGCGATAACTCCGACGAAAGGCTCCAAGCTAGCAGCAGGCCATGACATATACGCTTTAAAAGACGGTATCATACCTGCACGAGGACAGACGATGATAGAAACCGGAATTGCCATTGGACTGCCAAAAGGAACCTATGCAAGACTAGCGCAAGAAGTGGAATGGCCAGCAAAAAGGGATTGCAGTAGGAGGAGGAGTCATTGACGCTGACTATACGGAGAAGTTAAAGTAATACTCCGAAACCATACAGACATAGACTGCCTGTTCAAAAGAGGCGATCGCATAGCACAACTCATGTCGAAAAATCGAGACAAGGAAGCCATGGAGTTGACGCTAAGCGACAGAGAGCGCGGTAACCAAGGATTCGGGTCAACCGATCTCTCCATCAAAAGCTGTCAAAGGAAAGGAAAGCAAAGTCATGGTAAGCATGCTATATGCTGACCAGAGGAAAACGAATACTTTGACGAAGAAGACATTGGATCTCATCCCCGACTGCTCAAGAAAAGACAATCTTATCGACAGAAATGTTGCGGCAATACGACTCCGGACAATGAACGACGATTCCTGAACCAAGTTAGGCTTGCAGGAAAAGAAGACGAGGACTGGACGAGAAGGAAAGAAGAGCTAAGCCGATTAAAAGAAAAGCGAAGGACATGCCAAACATTGGGCATAGAAGAGGACTCTCTACTACAAGGGAAGACTTTTCATCCCTCGAACGAGGATATCCTAACCGAGATCGCACAAGGATGCCACGACTCCAAGGTGGCAGGACATTTGGACAAGAAAAGACAATCGAGATTATCACGAGGGATTTCTATTGGGAAAAACTCACGGACTGGGTCAACGACTATGTCAGATCATGTGACCATTGTCAACACAACAAATCCCCAAGACACGCGAAGTATGGGTTACTTCAACCCCTAGAGTCCCCTATGCGGTGGACCTCAATCTCAACCGACTTTATTACCAGCTCCCCGAATCTCAGGACATACACAGATCATGGTAGTAGTAGACCGCTTCACCAAAATGGCACATTTATCGGCTTAAAACAGACGCGACCGCGAAAGACGTAGCGGATACCTTCCTTCGAGAAGTTTGGAAACTTCACGGGCTCCCTACCGAAATTGTTTCGGATATGGATGCAAAATTCTCGGGCGAATTCGGAGAATCTCTGTGCAAAGCGCTTGGAATCAAAAGGCAAATGTCGACCGCCTACCACCCACAGATGGACGGTCAGACGGAACGAACCAACCAAGTACTGGAAGGGTATTTGAGAAATTTCGGTAATTACGACCAGGACGATTGGTATCAGCTATTACCATTAGCCGAACACGCATACAACAACTCCAGGACAGCAGCACACAAGATCACACCTTTCTTCGCCAACTATGGTTTTCACCCACAGATAGAGTGGATGAAAGAAAGAGAAGCTCAGAATCCAGGCGCGACAATGTACAAACACTGGATGCAAACGATACATGATCAAGCGAGCCAGACGTTGAATGAAACCCACGAAGCGATGAAAAAAATTTACAATCGAAAAGCGACTCCACAGCCGGACATCGAGGTTGGAGATTTGGTAATGCTAAACGCAAAAAATATTAGATCCAAACGACTCTCGAAGAAACTAAGTCCAAAGCTCTATGGCCCCTTTAAAGTATTAGAAAAAAGAGGGAATAGAGCATACAAGTTGGAAATCTCGCCTTGCTGGAAAATACACCCAGTATTCCACGTCTCGCTGCTTGAGCCTTATGGGGTTTCTGATCGACCGAACCGAGAACAACGACCGCTCGAACCCGAAGATGTCGAAGGGGACCTCGAGTGGGAAGTTGAAAGGATTGTAAAAAGCGAGGTCATCTCGTATACAAGAAAGGTTCAAGGCAGAAATAAGAAGTTTAAAGAGCTTCGATATTTTGTAAAGTGGAAAGGTTGCGCTGAAGATGAAAATACATGGGAGCCACCGGAGGGGTTGGCAAACGCCAGAGAAGAGGTGGATAAGTTTCATAGGGAAAACCCGGACATGCCGGGCCTAGAAGAAGTCGAGTAGTATGTGAAAGGTTTTCCACGAGTGGACAAGTAAACACTTGTGGTTTTTACCCCTACCATGCTGAGCTCGAAAAGGAATGTAAATTAGTAGTTAGAAACTGAGAAAGTATCCGTGACGGAACTTAGGAGAGGGGAGCTCATGTTAGACACAGGGCTCCCCGGTACATTATTTGGGGCAAGTTACCCTACCTTGCGCAAAACTCTCCTTTGGAAAAATACAACTCACCCCCCTCCGGCCCCGACGTTGGACCGCTAGGTCAACACTGGTCACCGCGGGAGTTGTGTCCCCTCACCAAAACCCACCGACAAGGTGACCCATCTTGTAACACCGAATACGTCGCGGCCGTCCGTCCGACCGGTTCCTGTTCGCCGGATATCTGAGAGGAGGTCTTCCTCTACCTTATGCAAGTGGAAGCACCCGAATCGGACGACGTCGTATAAAGTTACAAGCCCTCAAAGATATTGGATCGAAGAGTGGTCATTAAGTAACGGGACGAAAACTGCGTGAAAGTTAGACACTTCAGTCTGGAAAGTCGCCCAGTACTAGAAGAATAGTCTATACCCAGGAAGGGGGTCGGGGAACCCCCAAAGGACCTGTTAGCATAAGACCGATAACTATGTTCGTAACCATTGGTTCGATTCATAGTCAAGAGTCGTATAATGCTGGTAGACGAAACCGCAAGACGCACATGCAGTCTGGTTTCCGACGGAGCTGACAAAAGAAGACTGGCCATCTTCAGTTCAGCGGATAGTCTCTCTGTGTTAGCAAACGTGGGTGATTATTCGTAACTTGATTCGCTTCGGATAAAAGATCGTATGAACACTACGAAAGGTGTCCACACCATCGTAGAATAAAAGTTCTTACGTGTCTACAAGTCGCGTATGGGTGCAGAGGTTTTCGGGGTCAGAAAGGGTTTGCACTTCTGTTGAAGTCGGAAAGAAGAGTAAGAGATACTTAGTTATATAGAAAGATTATGTAGCCCGCGAATACCCAGACGCGGAATATAAATATCGAGGTGTCTTCACAGCTTATACAAAAGGGACAAGTAGCGGAGAAGAGACCTTAACAATATATACACGTTACTACTTCAAAAAACTTTTATCGCACAATTATTTTACCTTAAAAAACCACTCGTCTACCTAGACGATTATCTCCAAACACTTCAAAGCGATTTGGGCCTTAGCGTGATAACATTCTTCGATTACGCTACCCCCATAATATCAACGCCTTGGGCCCGGAGTAATGTCGGCCGCTGACTTCTGTAAGTTATTTAGGCTGCCCCTACGGAGATGTTGTTCTATTCTTTTGTAGGTTTCTGTGTAGTGGAGTTTCCCTCATTTCCCGTGTGTGCGAGGCTTTCCTTTGTTATCCTTTTGTTTGTTCAGGGAGCTTTCTGAAGGGTTTTCTGTGTCTTCCTACTTGCTCGCTGAGAGTACTTTACTTTTTTGAGGGCGAGATGTGCGGTTGGGCCCATACCATAGGGTCTTGGGGGCGTGGCTTTGATCCCATGAGGGGAGAGATGCGTAGGTTTTTCTTAGCCATAGCTAGCGCTGCATGTCTGGTTTTTCCTGGTAGTTGTACGAATAAAATGCAAAACTGATGTAAAAAAAAAAAAAAAAAAGAAAAGGCCTCTTGGTTGATTTTCATCTTGTTCAACACAACTGCCTAGGGAGCTGGAATGTGTTTCTTTCCTTGTTTAATTCTTTTAGTAAGATTTCTATTTACCCATCGGTTGTGGCTCTTCAAGATCCTCCTTTTTGGAAGGGTCACCTCCCTAGCTTTCAAGGTTTTGAAAGTTTTTTTCCTGCTTCTTCCGCCCCCAAACCCAAGTTGCCTTTTATGTTTCCTTGGCTTTCCAGAAAGAGGTCTCGGTCCTTCCCAACTCTACGGGCAGGTCGGACATGTTTTCACTTGATGTGCACGCTAAAGACCTGTTTGGGGCTGGTTTTCCTTCGTTTCAAATTTTGAATTTATACAACTCCCCACCCAGGGGGAGAAATGTGATTCCCATCCCCCCCCTGCTGGTGTTCCCAACTTCCTTGGTTCCCCTTCTTGTGGTTAGGGATTTTAACTTCCATCATCCTTTATCTGACCCTGCTTGCCGACATTCCGATGTGGAGCTGTCTTTGTCTTTCCCATAATTCCAAAGAGCCTCCGAGTTAGGTTTTTCCCTTCTTAATACCCCGGGGGTGTTTACAAGGTTTCTCTTTGGAGGCACCTCCAGACCGTCTGTTATTGATTTTGCCTTTGCCTCATCTTTATTGTGTCCCTTTGTTCAGAGCTGGGACACCTCACTCCCCTCCACCGGCTCCGATCATATTCCTATTTCTATTCTTCTGCAGCACCCAAAAATGCATCCTCCCCCTCCCGCCCCCAACTGGCTCTTGACAGACTGGGCTGCCCTCTCCCCTCTTCTCACCGACTTCAAAGTCCCCCCGTCTCCGGTCAACCCTCCTTTGGTCACCCTAGAAACATGGTTTGACGGGGCACTTCGCTCCGTGACTTCCCTACTAATCAGCCACACTCCCCTCTCTCGCCCTTCGAGCAGGTCCAAACCCTGGTGGTCACCCTTACTGTCTCTGCTTCGTCGGGAATATCACTCCGCGTCCCGCAAGGCCAGATCCTCCCTCTCCCCTCAGGACAGAAAGGCAGCTAAGCTCTCCAAGAGTGGGTACTTTAAAGCCATTAAAGGCGCAAAGAACGCCCACTGGAGGTCCCTCCTGGCGGAAGCCACCCCTCACTCCATATGGACGGTCAAAAAGTTTTCGTTAGGCCGGCCCGTTTCTCGTTTTCCGTCCTTTCCTGAGGCGGTCTCCCCGCTTGACATCAACTCCTCCCTCCTGGCTCACTTCTTCCCCGAAAAGCCCGTCGCCTCATTACCTGCCAACCTTTCCGCTTTCAACGATGCCCCCTCCCTGACCTCGGAGGAAGTCTCCCTAGCTCTTTCCAAGTGCTCCCCGTCTTCTGCTCCCGGTCCGGATACTATCCCCTACTCCGTATGGAAAGTCCTTCATAGGGCTCACCCCCACATCCTCACTTCCATCCTGGCCCCTCTCCTGGTGTATGATCATCACCCCGCTCCCTCAAGCTCGCTCATAGTGTCGTCCTGGACAAGCCCGGCAAGGCCTCCTACGACTCGCCTGCTTCCTTTCGCATCATCGTCCTACTGGAGACGGTTCTCAAGATCCTTGAAAGGATCATCGCCTCCCGCCTCTCCGCCGTGGCCCGTTTCCAAGGGCTTCTCTCCCCCAATCAATGCGGTTCTCTTCCCACTCTCTCCTCCTTTGACGCCTGCACTGCGATGGTTCACTCTGTCCGAACGCTTCAGAGGTCCCGCAGGAAAGTTTCCTCCCTATTCTTAGACATCAAAGGCGGTTTTGACAACGTTGATGCTTATATTCTTTGTTCCCTCCTTCGCAGGAAGGGGGTCAATCGTTATTTAATTTCTTGGGTGCTTTCCTTTTTGACTAACAGAAGATGTTGGTTGTTGTTTCAGGCTCTCCCAAGATTTTTTCATCAGTTACTGTCGGGACCCCACAAGGATCCCCTATTTCTCCGTTGTTATTTGTGATTTATGTTTCCTGCTTACATGTTCAAATCCGGAAGGGTATTATTTTATCTTATGTTGATGATTTTTCTATTACTGTGGCTTCGTCTTCTTACCGTACTAATATCAGGCTGCTTCAAAGAACCTTTGGGGTTATGAAAGCTAAAGCCATGGCGGTGAAAGTTGGTTTTTCCATTCCCAAGACAGAACTTATCCATTGGCGCACCCCCAAGCAGAGGGACCTGCCGGGTGAACCCACCCCCCCCGATTGTCCTGAATGACCAGGTTTTCTTCCCCGCCGGACAGCTCCGTTGGTTGGGCTACTGGTTTCTCCCGAACATTTCTTCCACCGCTCACTTTTCAAGACGAGTAGCCCTCTCCCAGGCCGCCTTCGCGACAATCAAAAGGCTCTCAGGATTCGGAGCTGGCGTCTCCTCTCACCTTTGCCACAAGCTGGCCTACTCGCTTATCTTCTCTATACTTTCGTATGGGGCTGACCTCTTTGTCCCCACCAAGGGGCTTCTCCAGATGATGGCCGTCCACTGGCACCACGTCCAAAGATGGGTCACCAATTGCTTCAGGTCCACTCCAACCACCATTTTAGCCGCGGAAGCTGCGCTCCCCCCCCTTTCGGTACTCTTGCCCCACAAACGCCGCATGGCGGCTCTTCGCCTTTGCTGCTCCCCCACAACCATAAACCTGGTGGCTGCCCGCCTCCCTCTTACTTTCCCTTCCACCCTGCCTGATCGGGAGAAGGAAAACCTACGATCACTCTGCGTCAGTCTTGATCCAAATGTCAGGCCTCTCCTCTGGTCTACCCCCGAGCCGAAGCCCCCAGTCAAAACTCACCTCCCTGTCGACGCCCTCGCCCACCTTTGTCCTTCCCCTCATCGAGGACTCTCCTTCGCTGCCTCTCTTGGGGGCCTCCCTTCTTGCAGACATCCCCTCCCTCCCCTCAGAAGCCCTCATGAAGGCCTCCTATCGCGTCCTCCAACGGAAAGCCCGTACCATGATGCTTGATTCATGGAAGTGTGACGCCCCGCCGCCGGAATACTACTCCTTCTCTCTTAGCACGACACCCCACCCGTTCATGGGCCTAGGCAAGTTTATGGCCGGCCGTCTCCATCAAATGCGCGCCCAGAAGAGCTACCTGGCCGCACACCCCTCCTGATCTCAACCTGACCTCTCGCCCCTGCACCCTGTGTCGCGGGGGGGACGAGACTTTCAGCCACGCCATCCTTCATTGCGAAGCTAAAGCTGTACCTAGGGCCCTCCACCTCCAAGGTGTGCTCTCCGTCGGGGCCGACTCCCTCTTTGGTCCTCCGCTCCCGCCCTCCTAGGACTCGCCTCTTAAATTAGTGAGACGTGTACCAACTTTCCTCTGGCCGCTTATGTTGTGTCGCCCCCTGAGTCAGTGGTTCTGTCACCTGCCCCCTTAGGATAAAGGGGCTTTTTATCGTTTATGTTTTTGTGTTTTCTTTTATTGCTAGCAGGTACCGTTAGGTAGTTTGTTGTTTTTGCTTCTAAGTGCTTTGAAGGTTTTTCGTATTAGCTTTTTGAAAGTTGTTATTTTTCGTTTTTGAAAAAGTCCGTTTGTTGGTTATGTGTCGAGTACTTGACACAGCTTGGAGCAGATAGTTTGAGATTTTCTTTTGTTATTTGCATTGGGATTAAGGTTTTCTTTACGCCATAGCTAGCGCTGCATGCGAGTTCTTGTATCTTAACTAAGAATACATGATATAAAAAAAAAAAGAAAAAAAAAAAAGAAAAAAAAAAAAAGGCCTCTTGGTTGACAAACGAACTATCTCCCCTACACCTCCAGCGATTGAAATCTCAACACTACGAGAAATCAACGTCAACATGCACCTCCGCACTCCCAGTGAGCTGCGACTCCCTATGATAGATTCGGACTTGGGCACCCGTTTCTTAGGACCTGTCCCAACACCCTCTCAGTTTTTGCTTCGCGTTTTCTCCTGGCTTCCTCACAGTTGACTCGCGGCCTCACTTAGGGATCTACACGGTCGGCAACCCTCGTTATACCTGCCTTTCGTCGTTTAGCTTCGGGCGATCTGTGAAGTAGCGGCACTGGTGGCCTTGCTTTCTGGTATTGTACTCCCTCCTGAAGCTTTGGTCGGTACGGTCGTATCGCCAAAATCATGACCCCTTGGTGGTCCTCGTCTCCCGCGTCACTGTCTGGGTTTACCCCTCCTCTCCTCGCTCGGTTTCGTCCCGTGGCTCGGTTACA
>NESQ01000438.1:0-69172 GCA_003070745.1 Tuber borchii
GCGAAAGTCCTCCTTCTCCCGGTTCGGGAGGGCGGAGGGAAAGGAGGGAGGGAGGCGAGCAGCAGCAGGATTGATGGTGGGTGGGGAGCAACAGAGTCGCAGGGCCGCCATTCGGCGTTTGTGAGCGAGAAGCACAGATAAGGGGGGAGGGCGGCCTCGGCCGCCAGAATGGGGATTGGGGTAGACCTGAAACAGTTCGTGACCCAGCGCTGCACGTGGTGCCAGTGGACGTCCATCATATGGAGTAGCCCCTTAGTGGGGGTAAAGAGATCGGCCCCGTACGAAAGAATGGGGAAGATGAGTGAGTAGGCCAGCTTGTGGCAAAGATGAGGAGAGACCCCGGCACCAAACCCCGAAAGCCTCCTGACCGCCGCGAAGGCGGCCTGAGAGAGGGCAAGCCGTCTGGAGAAATGAGCCGGGGAGAAATGTTGGGAGGAACCAGTACCCCAGCCAGCGGAGTTGGCTCGCAGGAAAGAAGATTTGACCGTCAGGGCATTGGGGGGGGGAGGGCTCGTCCGGCTGGTCCCTTTGCTTCGGGGTGCGCCAATGGATGAGCTCCGTCTTGGAGATGGAAAAACCAACTTTGACAGCCATGCCTTAGCCTTCATGACCCCGAAGGTCTTCTGAAGCAGCCTAACGTTAGTGCGGTAAGAAGGAGAAGCCACAGTAATCGAAAAATCATCGACATAAGACAAAATAATTCCCCTCGGAATCTCAACATGTAAACAAGAAACATAAATTACAAACAAAAGAGGAGAAATAGGAGACCCTGCGGGGTTCCAACAGTAAAAGAGGAAAAAACCTTGGGAGACCCTTGAAACAACAAACAGCACCTTCTGTCAGTTAAAAAGGAAAAAACCCAGAAATTAAATAACGATTGACCCCCTTCTTTCGGAGGAGAGAACAGAGGATGGAAGCATCAACGTTGTCAAAACCGCCTTTGATGTCCAGGAAGAGGGAAGAAACTTTCTGCGAGACCTTTGCAGGGTGCGGACAGAGTGGACCATAGCCGCGCAGGCATCGAAGGAGGAGAGGGAAGGGAGGGAGCCACACTGGTTGGGGGATAAGAGGCCTTGG
This sequence comes from Tuber borchii, assembly GCA_003070745.1. Classification (NCBI taxonomy): domain Eukaryota; kingdom Fungi; phylum Ascomycota; class Pezizomycetes; order Pezizales; family Tuberaceae; genus Tuber; species Tuber borchii. The sequence goes on from NESQ01000438.1 coordinate 1,078, forward strand.
AACCGGGCCACCGCAGAGAGACGAGAGGCGACAATTCTCTCAAGGATTTTGGAAACGGTTTCCAGTAACACAATAATGCGGAAGGAAGTCGGGGAGTCGTAGGAGGGCTTTCCAGGTTTGTCCAAGACGACACCATGGGCCGTTTGAGGGAGGATGGGTGATGCCCGTACGCAAGGAGCGGAGACAGGAGGGAGGTGAGGATGCGGGGGTGGGCCCTATGTAGAGCCTTCCATACGGCGTAGGGGATACTGTCAGGGCCGGGGGCGGATGACGGAGAGCACTTCGAGAGAGCCGAGGAGATTTCCTCAGGGGCCAGGGGAGGGGCGTCACCGAACGCGGACAGCCTAGCGGGCAGAGGGGGAGTTGGTTTCTCCGGGAAAAATGGGCTAGGAGGGAGGAGTTGATGTCCATCGGGGTGACGGCATCCGGGAAGGAAGGGAAGCGAGAGACCGGCGGCCCAAGGAAAACTTTTTGACCGTCCAGATGGAGCGCGGGGTTGCGTCGGCCAGGAGACGCCTCCAGTGGGAGTTTTTGGCACTCTTGATGGCCTTAAAATACCCGTTTCTAGAGAGTCTGGCCGCCAGCCTGTCCTGCGGGGAGAAAGACGCCCTCGCCTTGCGAGCTGCCGAGTGATGTTCTTTCCTCAACAGAGAAAGAAGGGGGGTCCACCAGGGTTTGGACCTGGTTGAGGGGCGAGAGAGCGGGGTGTGACTGACTAACAGGGAAGTTACTGAGCGAAGTGATGAGTCAAACCAGGCCTCGAGGGCGACCCGAGGGGGGTTACTAACAAGCGGGAGGAATGCAAGATCAGCTAAAAGGGGGGAAAGGGCATCCCAATCTGTAAGGGCCCAGTTGGGAGCCGGAGTGGGAGGTTGCAACTTCGGGTGTTGCAACAAAATAGAGATGGGGACATGATCCGAGCCAGTAGATGGCAGGGAGACATCCCAGCCTTGAACAAACGAACGAAGTAAAGGAGAAGCAAAAGCAAAATCTATAACAGAAGCTCTGGAGGTGCCGCCAAGGGGAACCTTGTAAAAACACCAGGGGTGTTTAACAGGGAAAACCCCAGCTCAGACGCCCTCTGAAAATAAGGAAACGATAGAGCCAGCTCCTCAGAGGAGTGGTGCCGGGAGGGGTCAGCAAGAGGATGGTGTAAGTTGAAATCCCCAACCACCAGGATGGGAGTCGAAAGAATTGGAAAAGCCAAATGAGGGGGGATGGAAACCGTACCCCGATTCTTGGCCGGAGGATTATACACGTTCAAAATTCGAAACGAAGGAAACCCCACACCAAACAAATCTTTGGTAAACACATCAAGTGAAAACAAATCCGATCTGCCCATGAAAACGGGAAGAACCGAGACCTCTTTTTGAAACTCCAATGAAACATAAAACGCAACTTTGGGTTTGGGGGAGGAAGACGCAGAAAAAAGCTCTCAAAGCCTTGAAAGCTAGGAAGACGACCTTTCCAAAAAGGAGGGTCTTGAAGGGCCACCACCGATGGGTAGTTAGAAGTTTTATCAAACGAATTAAACAAGGTGAGAAACACATTCCAGCTCCCTCAGCAGTTGTGTTGAACGAGATGAAGGGAACGGAGGGGGGCCTGCCCCCTCAGGTGGTCATCGGGGATGTGAGACATTTACCGGCGCGAGGCCGAAGTGTCTCTAGGGGCGGGGGAGGGGCTGGGGACCACATCGGGGAGTGGGCGTCCAGTCCTGGAGGAGGATCGGAGGGGCGGTACGGAGGGGAACGGCCTCGGGGTTACCAGGGGGTCTGCACCAGGCATCCCGGGGCGGGGCTCAGGGGTGCTTGGGGCTGGAGCTGGGGGGGGGTTCGAAGATCCTGACGTATCCATAGCGTCGGAGTCAACAGGGGGCGGCATCGAGGAGGGGCTGGCGGGGGGGCGTTCGGGGCAGTCTCTGTCCCTAGCTGAGTGAGGGCCGTGGCAGTTGGGGCATCTGGCGGGGGATGCAATGCAGCATCCCAGAACCGGCCGGACGTTACCTTCTTTAGGGCAGGTGGGGTGGGAGCATCGATGGTCCGCCTTTGAATGGGGACCGCCGCAAAGCTGACAGACAGTGGACTCTTTACAGAGGGGTTTCAAATGGCCAAATTTCCAGCAATTGTAGCACTGGCTTTGGGCGTTGGTTGAGTAGGCCCTCTTGACTTCGCGATTGTCGCCAAAGAGGAGGATGCGGGGGGGGTCGGTCATGCGCCACGCAAGTTCCGCGGGGACGTGGACGACCACAGAAAAGGCTTTCTTTCCGTCAGTCCTGGAGGCACGGTCAGCATTCAGAAAACGGGAGCGGGTGATAACGAGGTTTTTGGCGTTATCAACGCCAGCACGAAGAAGAGGGTGGAGTTCCTCGTCGGTCTCGGGATGCGCGTCCATGGGAATCCCGTGGATGGCAAACTGAACGTCGGTGGGGGCATAGCGAAAGTGTTCCCATGGGTTGTTGTTCACGGAAAAGGACTGGTTAAGTCTTGCCGAAAAGGCATCGAAGAAGGGAGCGTAACAGGAGGCGGGGACCAGAGGGTCAGCCACAGTGAGGGAGACGGCCCCCTTTGGGCTGACCGAGACCCTGAACGACTTAGGCAGTTCAGAGCCGGCTTCCCGGAGGACAGAGGCGGCGATGTCGGGAAAACGAACACGAATGGAGGATTCTTGAGGATGGGGGCAGTGGGTAGTCCGAGGAGCAAAGAATCTTCTGGCAGCGCTGGGGAGGGGGGCAGGACCCTTCTGAGAGGCGTCTTGCGCAGCAGCCGCGACCTTATTCGCAGAAGTGCCGGGGTGAGAATTCTTGCCCTTGCCTTTGGCTCTGGCCTTGTTAGACCTAACCGCAGCATCGAACTCCGAGGTGCCACCATGGATGACCTGGGCGTATGATTTTGCCTGTGGAGGAGCATGGGAGGGGGGGGGGGCGGAACCCGCTGGTTGGGGCACATAGGTCGAGCCGGAGGGACCGGAGTGGGAGGGAGGAGGAGGGGGAGGAGGAGGGGGCCGGGACCCTTTCTGGGGTGCGCCTGCGACAGGGGGGGATGCCATCCTATGTGACAGGTCACGTATGGCGTTTCGGATTTCCCGAAGTTGCTCATTCGGGGAGGAGTTGGCGACCTGGGACTGCAGGTCGTGGACTGTGGAGCGGAGCTCCTCCAGCTGGGTGCCTAGAGAGTTGACCGCGTGGAGTGAGGCGCATACCAGGGGGACGAGAGAACTTTCGGCAATCGAGAGATTATCGCATTCCTGGGGGGACAACGAGGGGAGCTGTTCAGGAGTGAAACTGATGAGGGAGCGAGTGCGCTCAAAAAGCGAGGCCAAAAAACGAGCCTCTGGGGAGAACTCAGCGATGGAGGGGGTAGCAGACGGGGGCCCAGAGTGGGGCTGGAAAAGTGAGATAGGGGGACCGAGGGGATCCATGGCGATGAAGGGGGCCGGGGCCCGAGTGATTTTTGAAAAAGGTGTGGATGGGGATCGTGCACTAGAAACTATGGTGTTGTAAAACTTATGGTCAGGAAAATAGGGGGCGCGGAGCGTGACAACCAAGAGGCCTTTTTTTCTTTTTTTTTTTTCTTTTTTTTTATCTCAATTTTGCATTTTATTCGTACAACTACCAGGAAAAACCAGACATGCAGCGCTAGCTATGGCCAAGAAAAACCTACGCATCTCTCCCTCATGGGATCAAAGCCACGCCCCCAAGACCCTATGGTACGGGCCCAACCGCACATCTCGCCCTCAAAAAAGTAAAATAAAATACTCTCAGCGAGCAAGCAGGAAGACGCAGAAAACCCTTCAGAAGCCCCCCTGAACATACGAAAGGACTACAAAAGAAAGCCCGCACACGCGGGAAATGAGGGAAACTCCACTACTCAGAAACCTACAAAAGAATAAAACAACATCTCCGTAGGGGCAACCTAAATAACTTAAAGAAGTCGGCGGCCGACATTACTCCGGGCCCAAGGCGTTGACATCGATCGAGGAGGCGGTGCAATACCACGACAGAGCGTAACCGAGGATGCGACCGTGGACAGCCGCGGGGGGCGCAAGGCCGAGCGGTAGTAGGGTACCAGCCAAAAGAGGGGAAGGGTAGCTGTAACCGAGCAACGGGACGAAACCAAGAGGAGAGGAGGAAGGGTAGACCCAAGTATCGTAGGAACTATCGGAAACGTGTGCGTGTCTGACTAGGCAGCCTCGAGCGAAACGTAATCGAAGAGAGCAGAGAAATCGACCGTAGCCTGGTGAAAAGTTTTCTCTTACTGCGAACCGTGATCCCAGCCGTCTGTAACATGGACGCGAGGGTGTTGCCGACCGTGCAAATGTTAAGCGAGAACGCAAAACAAGAGCGAGGAGAGGAATGGGCCAGGACCTAAGAGACGGGTGCCCATGTCCGAATCTATCATAGCGGGGGTGCAGCTCACTCAGAGTGCGGGAGGTGAAAAGTGACGATGATTTCTCATGGTGTTGAGATTTCAATCGCCGGAGGTGTAGAGGAGATGGTTCGTGACAACCAAGAGGCCTTAAGGGTCCTCTTTTTATACCCGTTCTTCCCACAACCCATGACTCATCCTTCGCGTCATGCACCCCTATGACTCATAGTGAGTCATAGTGTAAAATACATCTTCTGACTTCTATAAGTCATTGCACAATACTCAATCAACCAATCACAATACAATAAACATATCATATGCGCAACTTGTGTCACATGTGTGAAACCCATGACTCATAGCTATGAGTCATGTGCAAAAATCATAATCATATGACCACCATCGTGAGTCATGTCAAAACAATAAACCAATCATAACAAAGGAATAACATGCTATCGCATAATCATGTGAAATACTAAGCCCTATAACTCACAAGTGTGAGTCATGTGAAAACCTCTTCCACTAGTCACCGTTTGTGACAATGACCGCATGAGTTCATATAGTTGAAGTGTGGTAGTAAACTCTTACTAAAAGGGTTTTTACACCATTAGAGAAATAAGAACTCTTATATAGTTGTTAGCTATTAGGGAGAAGAATATTCTCAAAGCCAAATGCTATTCACACTTATTTGATGACTGGTTTTAGTTAGTGTATTTCATATTTAGTAGTTAGCCTGCAAACACTCAAATATGGAATATAAATATTGAAGTGCCTTCCTAGCTATAAATAACAACAAGCTAACAGAGAAGAGATCTCACCAATATTATATGTTCTGCTTACAAAAATCTTTATCACACATTATTCATCTTACTTTACTTCCCTTATCATTCAAACAATACACTATGAGCCTTACTTGACAAACTCCGTCTACGATTAAAGTACCTTTACCTAGACTGATTCTCTTCTATATCAGCTACCCATAACACTGCCTACCTATTTTCAAACAAAAATATGGAAGAATACCTACTGTTATAATATTAAGCCTATCAGTCTTGATATGATTTTAAATATAGAAGTCCATCTACCCAATCTTCCCAAATTCGATTGTGCTCCACTAATAAAGCTCTTTTGTTTTCAAAGAAGACCTAGAAACTAGCAACTTCTCTGTAGTTCACAGAAAAACCAAACCGCTCGTTCTCAAGCCATACTGAATAAAAGCCTACCACCTCCTGATCTTTGCCTTGGAAGTCAGCAATGTGGCAAATGTGGATCTTGGGGTCATAATAGAATGACTTGTCAAATCATACCTTTGTAATTTCAATTGTAGTTTTTATTTCACAACAAAAACCCACAGTCTCTTTTCAGAATCTTTTTTTTTTTTTTTGTTTTACCTCTTCTGCTCTGTACAACTAGTAGCCGAAGTAGCATTATGAGTTGATAGCGTATCAGTGTACCCGTCTCCTGTAGATACTCTAAATGATGCTGGAAAAACTGCACCAAGGGAATTCAGGTCAATGTTTGGGCCAGTACCTTCATTGCTGCCTTTGGAGCAACTGCAGTGATACTTGACCTAAGTATCGCCACGGTCAATTGCAGTTCTTAGCATTGCAGTTGTAAATTAGACTCACCCGATCAAGACCTTCCTGGAATTGAGAACGATATCAACCCGCTCTTCCCCTTTGTAGGGGAGCCGTGCACAATTAGAGTATTGTCAAATCTCAAGTTTTCGCAATTACCATAATCGTTTTGCTCGCCTGATATGAAGAGCTTTGGGTCTCCCGAGTCTCAATTCAGCAGTCCCAAAACTTGAACATATCCGTCAGAATTATCTTGTAAGCTCAGTTATTGCTCTCAGCCCGCTTCAGGGCTTGCAAAACTTTCTGCAAATACCTCCGGGTTTTCAGGGACCAACATCTCATCCCCATCCACATCTTGATTATAGCTGTCCTTCAAATCCGGACGTGCAGCCATGATATCGAGATGGGAATGACATTGAAAATTCCTTCTTATCTGCCTTTGGTCGGGCATCTGTGCTCATTTGGTCGTCGCTTGAAGTGGCGTGACTTTTGTCTACTGTGATTTGAGGAGAAAGTATCGGAAGGTGGTTTGAATCTTAATTAGAAGAACTATTTCACTGAAGAAAGAAGAAGGATCTATTACCTTTTTTTTTTCTTTTCTTTTTCTCACAGAGCAAACGTGAATTTGTATCAACTTCCAATTGCGTAAAGGACGGTCAAGAATAATCTTGAAGTCGGCAAAGAAAGTAAACCCCATGCCAAGAAGTGAGAAAACAGGCATCTAGTCTTAAGACTCCAATACCGGGTTATTATGTATTGCGAATCATCTGCCCTCTCTGACTTAGATATGATTGATAGCAGAGTCTTACAGCGTGAGGAACACCAGGTGCCTATTTAGAAGCATTTTCTCTCGCATAAGAAATAAAGAGGAAGTGAAGTGAAATAAGTTGGGATGATAAAGCAAAAAGAATGAGATGAAAAGAAAGAGGTAAAAGAAATACAAGAGGTGGGATTAGGCGAGAGTTGACGATGATAATCATACGGCTTCCAGAGCGAGTGATGGAAGGTGATAAAAGGGAGTAACATGTTTAACCGCATTCAGAGAGCAAAGATCATCTCCTTGTCTCTTTTATCTGAATCTAGGTCTCACAAAATACGATGGTAAATTTCTCGATTGATGGTATCCGAAAGGGTGAACCGCCAAGCGCATGGTATTCCAAAGGTTTTCTCGTAACTTGTATGGTCTAGACCTAACCTCGCCGGATGGGGCTATCGGACAGACCCATTACGGTAAACATTATCCCCCATTAAGATTCCCGTTATTATGCGACTTATGCATAATATGCTATCATGCCTCCCCTTCTCCCGACCACATTCTTTTCCCGTTCTAGTCGCTCGCTCCGTTGGCCAGCACTTTCCAGCACCCAGTTAATCCAGGTGCCCTGGAAAGCAAACCCGGAGGAGTACATACCGGTACTGCAATACTCGTAAACAAAATACCCTACCTGGTCTATCTATCCATCTATCATTCTTTAGTCTACTTCTTGGTGTGATACACAAAGAGTTTTTTTTTTTGCCGTAGGATCGTCCTTAAACCCTACTGCCCCCTCATTCCTTTTCGTCTCGTATACCAATATTACCGCCATTGCCCCTATGAGTAGAATATGCGCTGAATATGAGCTTGCCGGGGATTCTGGAACTGGGCTGCCAGTGCTTTATTCCTACTGCTGTAGCTACCAGTAACTATTCTACTACAAGGGCCGTTTATCAAAAAAAAAAACTATAGTGTAGTTTGCAAGAGCTGTCTTTCATTCTTTCTAGGATTCTCAAGTTATATTCAAACATTCTTCAACCACCAAAGCCCCTAACCCCCCTATCCCATTATAAAACCACGTTCCCGTATCCCCCAACTTGCGCTACGATATGATCGCCGTATTCTTCTTTCCATTCACCTCCTCGTACTTCATTCTCCCACCACCAGCGCCATACCACATTTCCTAGCCCATGCCAATTATCACTCGGATCATAAGGCGTCTCGAAATCCCAGCCACGAGCAAAATAAAGAAACACCCTCTCATTCCCCCATTTCCATGCCACCCATCCATCCATCCATATTACGCTGTGCAATGCCATGCCACCATATAAACACGAAAGCCAAATACAAGTAAAAAAGCAACCAACTTATGCAAACACACCAACAAAGATAGATAGATGCAACAAGCACGCTTTAGCTCAAGGAAGAAAAGGTGAACAAACGAAATTGCTGTACTAGTGGCACGCAATTGCTCAAATTAACTTGGGAATGATCTTTTTCCTTCTTCTTCCTCTCATTGAGAGCAAGCACTAAAGGGTGGGGAGGAAGGATGAAAAGAACAAAAAAGCAGATGAAGAGAGAGAGAAGGGGAAGGAGAAAAAAGACGAAGAAAGAAACCCGTGCTCCGTGATATAGCAATATTAATTATGTAAAAATAAAAATAAAAATTAGAAAGAAAAAGAAATTGCGAAAAAGAAACGAAATTGTTGTTGCTAATCCGAACGACTAAGTTCCAAATCTCAATGCCCGCTTGCCGCCTATACTACCGCGCAATTCTCTCTCCTTATTCCATCCCTCTCCCCAGTCTCTCCGCTCAAGATCGTGACAGCGACAAATATGAGAATAATGTTAAAACCTGGTTCAAAAAGGAAATTCGTTTCTTTTTTTTTTTCTTTCTTCGCGCAATCTGTTGGGCGAAAAAACAATAGCACGAACAAAGGGCAAATACCAAGCAGTAGTAGTAGCCAGAAACACTTAAAAGTAGCAACAGAACATAATGAAACGAAATGGGAAACAATAACAACCTCCATATTCGCAGGATTTGCACCGGTTAATCCTACCAATGGCCATGAAGTACACCAGACGATGCTATTTTGTCAATGCTTTCGAGAATAAAACGAAAAAGAAAAAGAAAAAAAAAATAGCAGACGGAAACCCGAAACAGATACCCGCATCTTCCAACTAAAAAGCAATGGGACTCGTTATATATCCATACCGTCGTTAACGAATATGCCTGCCTCATCGTCTGCTTGGCCAGTTTTGACTATTCCACTCATGCGATTTCCCCTTCCGTCGAATGCCCTCGCATCATCTTCGTCGTCATTGTTTCTCCTATGACCATGTCTTACATCCCAATCATCCTCCGCGTCTTCGTCCATCCGTGCCAACTCATCCCGTCCTAAGAAGTGATCATCAATGCTACTCTCATCCACAAAGGTAAAGCCCCTGAAATTTGCCTGCATCCCCGGACTAAGGGGGGTACTTGCGGCCAGATTTCCAGAAGCCAACGCGGCAGCTCGCGCATTTAATGACTGAGACATCGGAGCGTTGGTGAACTCCGGATCAAAGTTCGATGTATCTGTTTCTGAACTAAGTGTTGGTTTAAAAGGGGGTATAACATTTTTGCGTAAAAGTTCGTTCCAGTCCACATCATTGAAGAAAGGATGACTTTTAAGCTCCTTCGCGTCAAGTGTAGCCCCCAAACGATGTTTCGGGTTTCGGTTAAGAAGCTAGGGTGAAAGTCATGATATTAGCCTAGGTGCACGGTAAAGACAATAAACCCTGGCTAGTGCATATGCTATGCCAAATTCGGGGGAATTCAAATGACTTACACCTTTGACAAAGTTTCTACCTTCAAGGCTGAGAGCATCTCGTGGAAAGCGGACCTTCCCGAAGGCGATATTCTTATACATCTGCTGGGTATCCTCGGCATAGAATGGACTCCACCCGCAACACATTTCGAACACCAGTACCCCGAGAGACCAGAAATCAACCATCTTGGTATACCCCAGTTCGTCCAATAGAACTTCCGGAGCGAGGTACTCGGTAGTTCCACAAAATGTATTTGTAGTGGCATTCGCAGACAAGTTTGCTTTCGAGAGCCCAAAGTCACAAAGTGCAATGTGGCCGTTAGCATCAAGCAGAATATTCTCTGGCTTCAGATCCCGGTAAACGATGTCATGATTGTGCAAATGTTCCAGCGCAAGAATAAGCTCCGCGATATAAAACTTGGCACGATCCTCCTTGAATCTGCCTTCCTTTTGCAGATGCCAGAAGAGTTCCCCTCCAGACATATAGTCCGTCACTAAGTAGAGATCGGTAGGCGTTTGGAATGAGAACTTTAATCCAACAATGAATGGTGAATCGGTAGTCGCGGTCCTGACGAGGATGTTACGCTCGCCAAGCGTGTGAGCTACTTCCTTCTTCTGAACAATTACTTTCTTAGACAGGACTTTCATAGCATAAATCCGTTTAGTATCCTTCTTCCGGACCTGATAGACTTGACCGAAGGTTCCTGTGTATAATGTCAGCAACCGGGTCAACGCTAACAATTCGGACCGATGACGGAGCAAAATTAAACTCACCTTTACCGATTAGCCGCAGCACCTCAAAATCATCAGGACCATAATGCTTTTTAGAGATTCTCTCGAAGCTAATCTGTAATCGAATCTCACCCGCAACACTCTCATGATGTGTCCTCGGCCGCAAAGCAAACCAGTTATCTAGGCCAGATTGCTGTTCCCTAGTAATCAATGGACACATTCGAACATGGCCTAAAAAGCACTCTTGGTTTGAACGGTCATATATCGACACGTCAATCTCTGATTGCTCACCCAGCACATCACTGATTACGCAACGTCAGCGAAACGTCCTTCTTATTGTTGATTTTCGTAGCAACGACAACCACTCTTTTTTGACGCTTTCTGGTTGGATGCTAGAAAAATAGCGAAGGTGACACACGTTGAAGTGGGGGTTATAAATCAACCCAAAGTGGGGGAAAACATAAAAATAAAAAAGATAAAAAATGCACGTGAAAGCGGCGAGAAGTAAAGAGGGAGCGGGAAATGGGAAGAAGGAAAAAAAAAAAGCGGAGAAACTCGAGAAGGGGAGGGGGAAGAAAAAAAAAACAGAAATGAAAAGAGAAAAATAAATACCAACATAAATAAATTAGGTAAACTCACAATACCGCTTCATGTTCCCATTTAGGATTTGTTATCCCTTTCTTTGAGCCCCCACCCTGCAATTCTGAAAGGCTGGTACTGGAGCTTTGACGGCTTTTCATGGGAATTGCGATTCCCCTCCCAGGAGCCAGGGCCGCCTTCTCATTGTCAGAACCATCGCCCGAGTCATCAGACTTTCTAGGGCCTTTGGAAATAAACTCGTTGCTCTCAAATGTGCAAACAACATATGGGTCCTTGCTGGGTCGTAAATTCCTCGCTTCGATGATTTTGACAACCATTTTTCCCTTTGGAGGAACAACTGCTGCATGCGCCGCTGCGTTCATGGCACCAGAAGCACTTGAGACCCCACTCCCAGGACTGACCGGCTTTGGGGACATTGGTGCAGTGTTGTTATTGGATGTGGATGTTGAGTTGGGCCTAGATGTTGAAGGAGTTGTAGCCGCGGTAGAACCATTTAAAGTGCTACCGGTTGACGCGGTCCCTCGAGGTGTGGCCGGGGGTGTATCCTTTCCGTCCGAAAAAATATCCCCTGTCAGTCTTTTATTCTGATTCCCCTCGAATCCCATATCCGATAAGGAGGTAGAAAGGAAATGACACGAGTTGGATTCAAAGGAAACTGTTTTTCTGTATTGGGGCGGGAGTTTTGGTTCAAGTGGTGTAGTGTTTCGACGGAGGAAAGGTAGAAGTTCACTACAAACCTGTGAGAAACCATGTAGTATCCCAGGCAATCTCTTGTCCAACCCGCTCGGATGGGGTGTTGTCTGGCCGCTCAGGTTCTCATCATCATCTGACCTGTATTCAATATCCGGCCGTCAGTCTTGCTTCGAGAGTCCAAGAGAAACAAAATCCGCAGGCCATTTGAAATTGCACGCCCCATCTTGCCAACAAGACAAAACGCACAAGCCAGATAGCTAGAAGTGCAATTGCAATAAATAAAAAAATAGGGTGACAAATTCAGGGAATTGTTGAGATGTGATCCTAAGGGTCGCGCATTTCGCGGGGAGAAACCGAGGCACTCGCGGAAGGTATAAGAATTGCTTACCTCTGACCCGCTACCGCTCTAAGCATGTTAGAGGCTGAGGAGCTTACTGCAGCAGCTGTGTTCAAAGGCAATTGAGGCCTCGGAGAAGCGACAGCATTTGAACGAGAAGTGGCAGTGGTAGTCCCATTACCCGAACCGGCCAAGGGAGTCGAGCCAGTACGCAAAACAGGCGACTGTCTACGTGAAAGAGGTGAGAGGCAGCTCAGCTCTGGAAGAGCGGTAGCGGTAGTCGGCGAAGGTCCCGCAATCGGGGTCGCGGGCGCTGTCGATGACGATTGAGCCGTAGTGACGTGAGAGGTCAAGAGGGGTGTTCCTGGAGCAGACGAGGTTGGTGAGGCCCCCCCGCCACGGAAGAATTGAAATGCGGTGACCATGATGGTTGGTGTCTTCTACTTTTCGAATACTCCCGGCGTGAGTGGAAAAATAGTCGGGAGTTTGACTGACTCTCGCCCACTTGTCACTCTCGTTGGGTGCAAAAAGGCAGCAGCTGGGTGCAGGGAGGAGCGAAAGGAAAAGAGCGAAGAGAGGAGGGGATAGAGGTTGGCGCTAAGTCTTGTCTGTGTGCCGTTACTCTAAGTACTGTAAGTAAACCGTAACTTTAGGGCTATTCCCGGTTTCTCCTTCCACAGCGCACTTTTTAGATTATTCCCTTTGATTTTCCCTTTTGTTCTTTTTCGTCCGTTCTTTCTTGGGGTTGACCCTGCGCCGAAGAGTGATGATCGATCTGCTTCCGATATCCCTCCAAAGTGACGACCGACAGATTCAAAGAAGATGTTGATTCCAGCTTTCTGTCTAGTTGAGGAAAATAGTCGAGGGGCTCGCCCTATTTCTCTTCTTTCCCTTCCTCTTTACTCTTGCAGCTCAGCTCCCTGAAATTCCCTGCTTTTAGGTTCTGGACTGGGTTTCCCTCTTAATTATCCTGCAACGCTCGGTGGGACCAATAGTGGACGGAGGCTAAAATCAGCCCGAGGAAATTTCGCTGGGTGGGCGGACAGAATAATTGCTGTTCACGCAGGCGGAGCTTCCAGGCACAGAGAAGAAGGTTGTCGCGCTGCACGCTCTGTGAACACTGATGTTGTTACCTGAGCCGGCCGCGAACTTGCGTCTTGGATGTCAGTTTCCGGTGCAGACCCAGAACGTGGGCTAGATTTAAAGCTGCGGTTTCCCTCAAGATTTGGAGATTATTTAAAATGAAATCTTCTACTTTTATGCTATTTCTCTTCCTACTCACTTACGGGATTATTCCAGGCCTCCCAGGGGAAGAGAGATGATGATGATGATGGGAGAAGTAGAATAGCAAGTAAGGGGTATGCACGCTCCAGCTCACAGCAAGCAAGCTCACTCTCGTAGCAGTTGCAGATAGTCTACCAGATATGGATGGTAGCAGGGTATGCAGGTTCGGTGATGAGGGAAAGGACGAATGGAAGAGGAAGAAAGGCTAAAAAAGGGGGGGGGGGGGTGGTTGAGCGAGTACGGTAATTACAGTTTGTAGTGGGATATCGGGGGTGGGGAGTTTGCGGATGGACGAGAATGGAAGGAAATTTTAGAGAGGGAGGGATGAGGGGTGGGATAAGGATAAGAGACAGAGAGACAAGAGGGGGGAGGAGTCAGATGGGGAGGGCAGAGAGCGGCGAGAATATCTAGGCTATGATGGAAGGGAAAATGTCTAGCACTGAAGCTGGGGCACCCATGGCCCTATTTTCAAAGGAACAGAATCGTCCGCAAGGAGGGGCAGAAGGGAATTGAGGCAGCAAGTGGTTGATGAAGAGGGGCACACAATGATACGGTACGAGGAGCGGACTCGGTAGCGGCAGCAAGCAATGGCGTGGCGGCCTTGCGGGAGGCAGCACCCAGCACAGTGTTGGTACTGCAAAATGTATCTTCATAACCAATCACACAGACCAGTAATAGCAGCGATATAATGCCGAGCGGCATGGAACTCCAAAGCAGGCGGACGAGCAGCAGATGTACCGGTACCGGTAGTTGAGGTAGTAGGCAGAGAAGTAATAGGCATTAGAAGAGATGGGCATAACGGATCAAGATGAGGGAGAAAGGTTGGATACAGCTATCGGCGGCTGAAGAATGACATCGCTAGAGCTACATGGTTTGGTGACTTCAGGAAAGTGGTAGAAGTACTCGAGTACAAGGAAAGAAAGGTTAGACTACTAGATAGATGCCACTTTACAGATTTCGAAGCTGAGAAAGGAGGTGGAGTACCGTATCTATCAAAAACAGAAAAGATTGTAATATCTTCGGATGCCCTATCCCGATAATGAGTTGGAATTATTACCACGACCAGAAGAGACTACACACACCGCAGTGAACCACACTCACACACACAGCTAGAGAGAGAGACAGTACGAGTACTGTAGGCTACCATGGTAAATGGTAGACAGCCGAAGGGAACGGTAGTTAAAAATGGGAGGGGGGGGGGCTATATCACCATCCAAGAGAGTCTAAACCCAACTTTAGAGTGATTTCCACTTCCGATTGCTAGATGAAAAATGAAGAATAAAGAAAGCCCCTTCTCCTCTTCCACCCTACCAATGGGGCAGTAGAGTAATGACAAAGCGGTTTATCAACCAAACGTTTTACCCTGGGCTTCACCGGGCGAGCGCGAATTCTCTATCGTCCACTCGAACAGAGAGAAGAGCTTTTTCGCTTGAAAGGCTATTTCAACCCTGATCCTTCACTCCAAGCACTCTCACACGTTTGCCACGATAGCTGATGTCGAGAGGAGACTGGTCAACACGAAGGACATGTGATCGTTTGTCTCGAAGGGTGGCGAGTGACCCATTACAGGCGGGCAATTACGAATCACAGGAACTTCTATAATACCGCTGAAGAAGCACTTTTCCACCAAGTATTACTCGCATCGAACTTGAGAGTTACAACACAATTGGCACATTATCATATGCTACGCTTTGTTCTCTTGCGAGGGAATAGGTGATCAATGGGAGAAAAAAAATTTAGTCGAAATTCAACTCCACTCCCCTGACATCTGGCATCACTGGTTAGTATCCACACGAGAGTGTCACTACTGCTTTAGTCATGGACGAGAGCAGTCTTCATACAGACAAGCCTGGTTAGCCAAGTACGATGCCCGTATGCATTCGAGCGCGGTACTCGAGTACACCTCGGCCAGTTCTTGCTGTACACGTACAGTACTCTGCAGTACGTCGCGCTCGAGTATGGTACTCTACATCTGTGGTAAGTTAGTAGTTTTCCGGTGGGGTGCCAAAGACAGCATGTGGAGACGGGGCATCACGAACGGAAGTTGCCAAAGCGAGACCAAGCAGACGGAGAACCCGATTCGAAGGGTTCTTTCCAGAACATGCAAATACTATCACAAAAAACCGTCAATGGTACTGTAACACAAGCGTGGCATCTTTCCTTTCTCTTTTTTTTTATTTTTTTATCCCCTCTCAATAGGCTGGCATTGAACTCGATTGAGTGAGTAGGAGAGAGCCTGGATAAATAAAGCTAAAAGCAATCCCATCCTAGTTGGCCAAATAGGGGTTTGAAATGTTGTGGATTGATGGTACTGCAGTGCCAGATATTGGGGGCTAAAGAAGGACATATGCATTTCACGAAAAAACCAATAACCCAAAGCGAGTGAATTCTTGGATAATTTGAGGTGCACGGGGACTCACCGTATCTTTTGTTACGAATTTCCCTCCCCCCAGCCCTTTTCCAGATCTCTATTTACTTTCTTTCTCTCAGTTCTTATCTCCTCCCTCCTTGCTTGTAATTTGAGATTTCTGCCTGGCGTGGGTTGCTTTTAGCTGGGTGGTCGAGTAGCGGGGTGGGTTTGTGCGCGCCGTTGCCAGTCAATTGCTTTTATGTGAACTAAGCTGGACCAGTTTTTGTCAGTGTTGCTCACTCTCATTGGCAGATTTGGTTGCTTCCTTTTCCTCTCCGTTTGGGCACGCGAGCTTGAGTTTCCCACCGTGCTTGCCTCACCAAGTCCCCTCCCCTCCACCGCCTACCTTTTCCCATTCCTCTCCCCCACTTCGCCGCCTAAGCCATGTGGCTATTACCCCGCACTCACTTCTCTTCCTCGTCATCGTCATCATCATCATCATCATCAGGGTCCCTATGCCATGCTCTGGGCATCTTTTCCTTCCTTTTGTTTGCTGTTGCCCTGTTCGCGACCCCATCAGCCGCTTCACGAGGTGACCGTCTCCCGGAATTCAAGGATTGTGTGCAGGTTCAGCTCTCCCCCCCTCAATCCCCTTCAGATCTCCTGACCATCTACCCTTCCTCTTCTCTACCTTCCCGCCTATTCTATCTTCTCCCATCTCCACCTTCGTCCCATGCTTATCTCTACTCGCTTCTTCTTCTACTCTTTTCTTCTTCTGTTGGCTCTGGTGATCACGTTTCGTGTTTCTAATTTCTCTTGCAGGGTTGCAATGAGAGGAACTGTCTTTATGAGAGGACTCCACTCCCTTTACACCTCCGCATCCTCCTTTGGAATTGCCCCTCCGAATGCGATTATGCATGTCAGCGATCCGTCACAACTTCGCGAGTTGCAAATGGCCAGTCAATTGAGCAATTCCACGGAAAGTGGCCATTCAAACGACTTTGGGGCATCCAGGAGCCCTTTAGCGTACTCTTCTCAGTCCTGAACGGTTATGTCCACTATGTTGGGCTGAAAAGCCTCAAGCGCGAATTACCTTACTCATACCCGCTCTACCGATACTACCGGATCTTCAGCATCTTTGGCATATTCTGCTGGCTTTGGTCTACCGTCTTCCACATGCGTGATTTCGTCTTTACCGAGAGAATGGACTATTTTGCTGCTGGCGCTAATGTCCTTTACGGGTTATATCTCGCTCCAATCAGGATATTCAGGCTCTATAAGCCAACCTATGCACGTATTCTGCGGATCTGGGGGATGGTGTGCATCGCTGCCTACATTGCTCACGTCTACTTCCTCCTGGGCGTCCGGTGGGACTACACTTACAACATGGCCGCCAACGTCGTTGTGGGATCCATCACAAATATCCTGTGGACGTACTGGTCTGTTCGCCACTACACAAGGCTGAAGAGCTTCTGGGCCGCTTGGCCTGGTTTGATAGTTATGTGGTTGATTATGGCTATGAGTCTGGAGCTACTTGATTTTCCGCCTATCGCTGGGGCTCTAGACGCCCACAGCCTCTGGCACGCCGCCACGATCCTGCCGGGTCTGTGGTGGTACAAGTACGTAGCAACTCTCCCTCTACCTTCTTACGCTTTACCTTTTGCTCTTCTTTTGTCCCTTCATTATAGCCTCAGCTACCGCGTCCACGTATGCGCTTGCTGACGAAAATTTTGCCATCTATTAGATTCCTAATAGTAGATGCGAGGAAAGACGTCGGATCCGTCGTTCCACTACAGAGATTGAAGGCTTAAATTCTCTCTTTCTCGCCCGCCACCATTGCCATCTTTAATTCTCGTACATACTTTACACATGCTTTTTATTTTACCCCCAGGCATTCATTAGGATACCCTTGAATACAACAACCTGTTAATATGGAAATCAAAGGATGCCAAGGATAGTGTATTACCATCAATCGGTCAGTCAGCTAGGACAGGAGTTTTTTTTCGGTCAGGTATTATTTTTTTGATATTTTTTTTCTCTTGGTCTACCCTCTGGGACATGCGTGGCGAACGAAAGAAAAAAAAGTCCAGGATTACTCTGCATGCGTATATTGCCAAACCATGTACTCGTAATGGGGATGACGTTTGGGAACACAGTTACTACGGTATTGCATAACACCAAGATCCAAGCAAAGAGTTGAGGTTTATCGGTAGACTATGCAATACCGGTAGCAATCGTGTCCACAAACGTCACGCTATTACAAGCAGTGATCTTTACTCCATGGATACCCAATTTTGCTGTAGATAGCCCATTACTTAATGCCTGCTTTTTCATTCTCTATTCTTTTTTGCGCCTCATTGGATGGATCTCGAAATGCTATCTTATGCCTTCTCTTTTTTTTTTCTTTTTCTTGCTAGGGGGGGTATGATAGGGGGTGGGCGTGTGGGTGGGTGACATACTGTACACCCCGAGAAGCACACCGCATCGTACAGTACCGCCCGGCGGAGCAAGCAAGCAGGATGGAAGACCCAGGTGAGGGATTACAAACACACTAAGTGTGCTGCCCTCACACCGTGCCGTGTCTTACGTACTTGAGCGCTCCTCCTCTCCCTCTTCACACATCTCGAGTATCGTACTGCAGACAGCACCATACTGTAAATTGGCATCACCAAACGTCATGCTACCTCCCCCAGCCAAGGGGGAATCTCGCCCATTCCCCACTCGTACTGTACTAGCATAATACTCGAGAACAGTAGAACTATCATATTATAATATTACCATATTATCCAATTTATTATATTATAATTATTATATCTAGAACAGCACAGCAACGTTCCCCCGACTCACCCACCAAGTATCATATTATCATAGCCGGAACAAGTCGGATCAGATAAGATGATAAAACAACTGTTTCACTATCATAAAAAAGTTTTTTTCAAAAGTGTGGTCACACAGAATTTCTCAAACGGGAAATTTACTAAAAAAGCTTGTTTTTGAGCCGCCATCGGGTTGTTCCGTTAGAGCTGGGATGGGTATCATAACTTATTTATCGTGTTATCCATGGATGAAATAATTAGACGGATTTGGGACGGTATGACACTGGTATACTGTAGTAGGTAGTAGAGTATATGACCCCTCTACCGGCACACATTCCCAGAGAGAGAGAGAGGGAGAGAGAGAGAAAATAGGAACATCTCAAGTTTTCATGGAGCTATGATACTGGGCAGTAGAGTACTAGTGTTGGATTTTTCAAAAAAGTATTATAATATTTGTATAGTATCATAGGCTAAAATTTTGGCGGGGAGCAGAACGTGATGTCCGGGACGTGTTAATTTACTGTTCTAGTAATTCCCTTGGTATGATAGGACATCGATTAATAGTTTCTTTCTCTGCCAAGATATTGACCTTGTTCAAAGATCACTCCTGGCTGGCTGGCGAATTAAGTTAACATATTCTTATTATACTAAGCTATGATAGAATGAATGAATTTCCGCCTGCTCTAGTTATAGTGCAGGAATCCCTCACTGAAACGGTGCGTACGGTATCGATCGGGCCGAGGGATGGGTGTTGTTTGACGTATTGTGAAGGCGGTAGGGATACAAATGCACGGGTGAATGGCCGGGTGGAGGCCGGGCGAGTGATATGGTATGGAGTTTGGGGGTCTTCTCTACAGTATTTGCAATGGTGAGTTGCTGAAAATCGTGGAGTATGGGCGTTGGGTCTTGTGTTCTTTCAGGGTACAAGTACGAGTCTAGTCACAAGATCGCACTCACTTGGTGTGCTGCAACACCGGTGCAGTACTGGTATTCCTGGATCACTCAAGCACCGAGACATCAAGTTGTAATCACATACGGTAGCACAATATCTATCAAGGAAAGCAAATTTTACTTCACCCTATTTCTTCCCCGGATTTCATGCCTGTGGTAATGGTACTAAAAACAACAGGAATCGCGTGTAACATAATGGCAGAGAAGGAGCGCCGTCAGCATCATCAAGCTCCCCGGAATAACGAAGAAAAACTTTTTAATGTGTCTCCCGCACATTTACACCCATCCAGCCATGTTCCCTTTAGAACTGTACCACAACGTCGGCTACCAGTCTCGCGAGCTCCTCTGCCTCGCCCCTTTCCGCCGCTTCAGAATATACCCTTACGGCATCCTCTGTCCCGGAGGCTCTGGCGAAAGCCCTTCCTTGCTTGTACTTCCCAACAAGAGAATCAATCTTCTCTTGCACTCCCGCAGGTTCCACAAGCTTTCGTTCGGCATCGGTTGTCTTGAAGGCAGTTCTGTCCTTAACCTCGACACGGACTAAGCGATTTGGCAGGTCAGTGTAGGTCGAGTCCCACTCTTTTGGTCCCCAGCGCTTGTGTGCCAGAATGACCTCTACGAGGAGAAGGTCAGACAAGGCATCTCCTACAGCTTCGTTAATCAAATCTACGAGGGCACGGAGATTTTCCAGGGCACTGGCTTGAGCAGGTGATTCTGGTGAATGCGAAGCAATAGTTGTATGGGCTGCGTGGGAGAATACCACAGTCCCATGTCCGTTAGCCTCGAAGTAAACACCGCAGTCAAACTTGGTGGCTGCATGATGAAGATGCTTAACACCAGTAGGTGTGCAAATAACTGGCAAGCCGAGAGTCTTAGTGATGTAGGCTGTTGAGGAACCGTTGGCGTACGCGGTCTGAACAACGCCAACTTTGAGGTCCGAAATACCGGCTGATTTTACGAGGTCGGTAATAAAAGAAGCCACCAGAGTAGCGATTTTGTCCCCGTCGAGCAGACGGAAAGTGCCGTCTGAATCGGCGAAGTAGTATACTAATCTATCAGCATCACCGTCAAGGGATGCACAGCGAGCCAGCGGAGAGACCTGAGAGGCAGGTGGGAGTCGTTGTTGGGTTTTTACGAAGTCGGCACCACACTAACTGAACGTAAGTACATTTACTGCTGGAGCCAGCAGATAGGTGGCTGGGGAAGACTAACTTGGTAATTCAACTTTGAGGGCTGGTCGACGAGATCATTGACAATCTTGACATCGAAGATTTCCTTTCCAATATACTCGGCAAGGGCCTTGAGTTTTGGCGCACCAACTCCATTGGCGCAGTCTACAGTAATTGGTCCAGGTCTGGGCTTGCCTTGCAGCAACTTTGCATAGGCACTTCCAATCTTCTTGTAGTATCCCTCTTCGGTTGGCTCTCCGTAGGGCTCAGTATGCGGGGGGTGCTGGGTATTCAGACAGCGGACAAGGTAATGCAATTGAGGTGTTGTTAGGATCCCATAGTCATCGTATTTAGCACCAACGGAGGTGAGGGCATCGGTCAGGGCAGTAACAAGAGCAGGTCCAGATTCGCGAGTATCTTTGGCGAGAATAACGTGAGCTGGGGTAGATGTATTGATCTTCAGGGAAGAAATCAAATGCTCATAACGAGCCACGAGCTCTTCTTCATTCTGAGCGTTTGCTAGACTTGTGGCGTAGGCTTCCCATGAAGCTTCAAGCATTTCGCCCTGATGAAATGCATATTAGTTATGCAATAAACCAGATACCAGATGATTGTGACCGACCATAGGATCAACAAGTTTTACTCCATTATCCTCAGGGACATTGTGAGAAGCAGTAATCATGACACCAATGGTCTTTCCATTCAACTTCTGTGAACGGAGAGCAGCGAGAAGACCGACACGGAAAACAACCGAATCAAGCAAATTCCTATATTCCCATCACCGTTTAGTAGCTGAAAAAGGATAAGATTGCACGGGGTTTGGGAAAAGACATACGCTTTCATTCGGAACTACATCAGGAAGGCATAACAAGTAAGCGGCTGCCCCTGAAAAGCTCCACAGGTGGTAGATAGAGCTTACCCCGGCAGTTCCATAGCCAAATGTTTTATCTTCAGGTTTAGGGTGCTTTTGTGAAGCTTCGATAATCGGAGACGTCATTTTGCAATGTGATGTAGGATTGTGACAATCTGAAAGTGATTCGGGGTAAGCAAGCTTCCGAAGCAAGTGTAGTTAAATAGGGGAAAAGAGTAAAGACGAGGAATTGATCGGGGGGGGGATGGGGATAGCAATTGAGGGGGGAGCTAAGGGCTTTTTCTTACAGATGGGGAAGTATCTATTTATCTACTTGTCTACTTATTGACTTAAAGTCTTTCCGTTGCAGGGCCGAGTGCTAGTGAGGGAGTTGAGCTGAGCTGTGAATAAGGCTGAGGCGGGGTGAGGTGGGGTGAGGCGAAGAAGAAGAGGGTGGTGAAGGAAAAATATGAAAGGAGCAGAGGAATGGGAAAGGGACAAGCCGAAGGGCGGGGAAGCCTCGCAGGGCTAGAATAAAAAGGGATTTAGTTCATTCTTTCCCTACTGCAGGACTGGCTTAGCTAGGGTAAAATATATTCAAATCCATCCTTACTGCATCGCCAGGTAACAACTGAACAGCAAACTAGGGGAGTTACAGCACACGAGCGGGAACCTTGGCCTGCTGTCTGTTGGATTGCTTTATCTGTCGACAATCTGTAACAGGGACACGGATCGAGTTCAGTACAGTACAGTATTGGTGAAAAGTTCCGCTATGCGGATGCAACTCTATGTGTGGTAGGAAATGAGGATTGCTATATGCTTGCAGTAGAGCCAAGAGATGATGATGATGATGATGATATGAGTGTGCTGTGGTCAATACAGCTTTCCACTGTATGCTATCATAATACGGCAGTGCGCGTGGTGATTAACTATGGGACTGTATCATATTGCACTGTATGATTCTTATGCCACTGAATTGGGTATCAGACTGCCGCTATGCTGCAGACCATGGTAAGGCGGTTTTAAACTGTGGTACTGTCCAGCCCACGACGACATTAATTCATCTCCGCAATTACCCCCTTGCCAAGATTGAAAGGGGCAACGTTCCTGATTCCCCACCAACTCCATCCAACTCCTATCCAACTGGGATCCTAGGTGCTGATTAACATCCAACCACCAACTGCCAGCCAGACCCCAGCCCACCACCACAGCCAGCTAGAAAGTCTATATTTATCGGAACCCCAGACTATAACATACATACGTACTTCGCGCACCTCCGCGATCTCAGCAAACTTCCCCTCAATCTGCAAACAAAAAATGCATCGGAAGGCAGCAGATTTACCGGTACAACATCTACCTTTCTCGACCGGGCAATCCGGTCGTAATGAAAACTGACGAATGTCATATGATGGCAATCGAGTGGGATCTATTGGCGAGTCTGGTGCTGGTACTGGGCTTTCAAGTGAGTTCAAACTCTCCTCGTATCGGACACCTCGCTGCACTCCCCTTCAGTATTTTACGTGATGATGAAGCTGGGGCCAGGAAAGGGCAAGGTCTTCATGTCGCTTGCCCTATGCTCACAAACACCAGCCATGAAAACAGATCAGTGGTTTGCTCTTTCAAGTGCTGCCGCTGTACCGTCTGATCCCCTCCCTTTTTTTTTTAAAAAAAAGGCAAACATAAGGAGTTTTGAGCACAATAACGCATGGCACTGGGATTAATTGAACGAGGCTAACATTTTGTGTATAAGATAAGGGCTCTTTGCGGTTCTAAATCCAACTGTCATCCTCTAGCTCGTTCCTCGACTTGGTGATACGGCATCCAAATTTCTCGTGCAGTCCTTGGTTTTTTTTTTGGGGTGCGACACACCATACGTCGATATCCCGTGCATATTGCAAGAGGATAAATACCCCTGTTAGCTAAAGGACCATAGCCCGATACCAGCGGCCAAAATACAATGATTCAATTGCGGGTTATCCACTAGGCTCAAAGGACGGCGGAGCGATGATCGGAAGTTATTGATGTTAAGTGTTACTACTGTCAACTCACCGGAGCTGTCAACGCAGCCCCGAAACGAAATATCCTGCATTTTGTCTAGAGAATTACTAAAGCTAAACCAACCCTCAAGCAGCTACGTATTACAATTGGGATTGTGGTGGATTCACCATTACGAACTTGCGTCAATTTCACCCAAGTGGAGGGGATATCTGTCGCTCCCTTTACTCAACCCCAAATACCCTCAGGGAGCATTTCCCTTTCCAAGGTCAACTGACTGCATAAGAAGCTACATCCAAGCTTAAAGAAAGCTTGTGATTTGAACAATAAGAAAACTATGGGGCGAGCCAGAGTAGGTACGCTGCGCTTGGCTATGTACTTGCAAGATTGCTTTCACGGAAGCTTCTATTCTGTGGGGCTTCACGGGAACTCCATTTAGGACATTAATGCTATCCCACTAGCCAGCGCTTTGGTGAGGATTCTTCAAGCACAGGCTTCAACGGGCCTGGACAAGCAAAGTAAAGGCAGGCAAGAATTCAACTTCCCCACCCATACAGAAAGTTGAAGACACTGCGGTGGCCGAAGCCATATCCCCTGCTGCAAGCAATATCCTCAATAAGATCCAATGGCTTGGACAGGGGATGGACCCATTCCAATACACCCGAACTCCCGCGCTATTGAATCCTCGTGAGCGCTCACTGAGCAATTGTCTACTCCTCTCCTCACGCCCACCAGTTGTAAAGCCTACAAGTGTAGTAAGTTGAATTAATTTGTATTATCCAGCACCCCACCACAAAATTCCGACTTCAGAGTGACGCTCCGTGATGACAGTAACTTTATATATTATAAGCAAGAAAAATAATAAAAGGGCCACGTGATAGATTTTCTCTACATTCCAAACTAACAGACAGACATACTCACTCGCAGTCACATGACATGATTGATAGCGAGGGGGGGTATCTGCGCGAATGCGGGAAAGTACGGGACGAAAATATGAAGCGAGAAAATTAAAGGCGGGGTGATCATTCGCTCGTCCGTCCATCCTACTGCTATAGCAGACAGAAGGAACAACGACAAGAGATTGAGGAGAGGCAGGTAGGTAAAATATAGCCAAGCAGGAAGAAAACAATGAACTCCAAACCGCCAACAGGTGCAGACAAAAGCAAGAAGTTATATGGAAAGGGTAAAAAATCAGCTCCATGAGCAGCACGAAAAAGAAAAAAAAAGAAATACCCTTGAATATCCACCTCGTTTTCTTGATTAGCTAGCTAGCTAGCTATTCGCAAATACGTTGACCGGCTGAGTGGAATATACGGACCACTGGGGTAAGTGATTAAGCCGACTCTCCGTCAAACTGGGAATTAAAAATAATGGGATTGCGCATAGTAGTTCTCGAGACGGGGGATGACGCTGTAAATTCGTTCCATTTGATTTCATTAGCCCCAATCAAACTCACCCAAATCAATTGAAAGATTGTAGAGTAAACTTACGAAACCCACACTCCCTCCCTCCTGCCCCCGCCGCCGGGCTTCCTCTTCCCCCTGCACTCCCCTGCCTCCGATGAACCTGTAACCCCCCGGCCCCAGCCCCAGCGGGCGGACTTCCAGGCACGCTCCTAATAATCTTAAACAACTCTTCTAGCACATCTCTCCCCAACTCTCCCCCTCCCCCAACAGCAGGGGGCGAAGGTGAAGAAGCCAGGAGGCTACGCGCCAGCTTCGGCGAGGAGGACGACGAAGACGGAAGGCGTGCTGGTGGTGCGGAGGAAGTGAGTGGACTAGGGGTCCGCGGGAGCGGGAGTTGGTCTAGGAGGAGGAGCGGGCGCGGGTGTCGGAATTGCGGGAGGCGAAGGGGGCGAGGGGCGAAGACGGGATTTGGTGAAGATGCGGTGGCGGTGGCGGTGGAGGAGGAGGAGGAAGAGGAGGAAGTGGAGGAGGAAGTGGCGGAGGGGAAGGGGGCAGGGGGAGGGGTGGATGGGGGTGTTGCTAAGTCCGAGTCTGTGTCGTCCGGGAGTGGAGGTGGGGGGTGGTAGAGGTTGCGGGGGTTAGGGAGATTGAGGGAGGGGTTGACATTGTCTGTTTGGTTGATGGAGGTGGATTGCGGAGATGTGCGGTGCTCAGTTTTTGTTTTGAGGGTGGTGGCGTTGGCGGTGGTAGGGAGGTTGTGGAGATGCTGTTGTAGCTGAAGCTATGATAACGTATCGTATTTCGCCCGAAAAGCTAAGTTACGCGGGAGAAAAAAGCTTCCTTCCTTCGTCAACCAGAGTTGAGTCGTTGAGCCGAGCTATTGTATGATAAGCACCTGTACTTTTTGTCGTCAAAAACCAGTGAGTAGGTAAGTAGGGTTGGTAGTGAGGGCAGTAAAGTGAGGAAGAAGGGGGGGAAGGGGGAAGAAAGGGAAGGAAAAGCCAAACCCGCGGGCAAGGCAGGGCAGGACAGGAGTTGTGCTTCCACCGGAGCTCCCCAGGAACCAACCAACCAAACCCAACAAGCGACCACACCCTATAATATTATTATAATACGTACAGTTACCGAACGGCAGCTCACTCACTCACTTCCCTCCCTTCCCAGCAATTTCGACAACCGCGCCAAAGTATGACATGATACAAGTTAAACCAAGGTTTAATTCTATTTATATACCAATAAAACAAATCCCCCGAGCCAGGAACCATAGAGATAAAAGCTATGGTATTATACCTCACAGTGCCCCCTATTACAAGTACTAGTATACCGTACCTATCGATATCCACGATAACGAATGGGGAGATACGGGTAGTGGACTTAAGCTATCATACAGAAGAGAAGGGGAAAAGAAAGAAAGAAAAATCAAGAGTGTCCTATGGTGCTGTAGTGAGCACAGTATGATTGCTAGCTGGCTGACTTGCGGAATCACGTGGGCATGACATACTTACCATGCAGTACCTACCATAACCCAACTGTTGTGGTACGGTGCAGTACAGTACAGCTTAGCTCGTCGGTGCAGCTTAACTTGCCTTACCGATAAATTATCATGCTGTGGTTGTGGTATGGTTATGCGCGCATGCACGCTATATACCCGTGTAATAAAGACTGTACCGTAGTAGGTAGAAGATCTTGACATTCCCCCCCCCCCCGCTATTTCCTCTACAAAAAGTATCCGGTATATCGGTGATTAAGTCAGTATACTAGTAATACGGTAGGGAGTTTATCTTTGGATGAAAAATAAATGATGACAATAATAATAAGAATGATCTTATCAGGAGTGGGCGAGGGGGGATATTTGATGTTTGGATGGGTTTGTTTTTCCAATTTTGTACTCGAGTATTATATTATTGGAGATATAAATTGGTATGTACGGAAGATATTTGATAATATTAGCTATGTGTTAGACTGTGTCTGTGAAAACTTTTGGCTATCGATATAATGTAATTAAGAGTGACAAAAGGGGTTATATAGTAGAAAGCTTCTGCTATGATACTAGAAAGGGTTGGCAGTCTTATTTACTCTATGGGCCGTGTTCATGGGCTCGTGAAGTGGGATAGTTAGATAGTTTTTGTGTAAGATCACCGGTACAGAGAGAGGTCTTTTATCCTTTCGTAATTTACTTACTATTAGATGTCGTAGGCATCATAGGAATAGGTTGTGCCAAAGAATCCGGCTTCCCTTTACTATCCTGAATTTGAGGTTCAGCCGATTGGGATGATTGACGGGTACGGCCTAAGGCTTACTGGATGAGTGGGAATGACTAAAAGCGGCCTGAAGAAGAAGACCGTAAGGCCCTGTGGGCTAGGCGGTTCTCTCCATGTCCTTCCTATATGGCCGTAGAGATAAAAAAGTACATACCGCTACAGGAAACGGATAACCGGGCAGTACGATTCAGTCGAGTAACTTAAATTCTCATAATGAAGTCCTTGCAAGCTTCGAGATAGCCCTTGCATTATATACGCTAAGATGGAACCATGAGAGTTCACCCCGCAATGATCTTCGCTTTCGCAAGATGAAAAAGCAGTGTCCAGGAACCAACCGCTCGATATAAGCCAGAAGCTTATTTATTTATCCACCAACCATCCTCGATATCCGTACAAATAACAATACACTACCAACCAACCAACCCAGGATACCGGTAGGGTACGTATAAGAAACTATCTTCTAGAAATCTCCCGGCATTAAGAAAGATCTTGTCAAGAATAATCTAGCTGAGAGATATTTGATCCCTGGTAGTTTATCCAATCCCTCTTAAAAAGATACATTTAGATGATAACATTATTATATCTGCTCTCCGTACTATATCTGCAATAGCCTTAACTACCGCAACTTCCAGACACGCAGGAAGGAAAAAGAAGGTACATACATATTTGCTCAAATTTCACGAAAAGTTCTTGCCATCACCAAGGAATATAATACGTCCATTTGTTTTGTTTTTTTGATCCATAAAAAATATCTATTTGTCGAGTTTACGGTACTTGTATGAAGTGGGATATAATACTTTTGATGTATAATAAAATTTAATATACGGTAATAAAATTGGGGAGCTGCCAAGATCTTCCAACAGCTTGTTCGTACTGTACCGTACTGCGTCGTCTAAACCTTCTCCACTACCGTAGTAGCACTCACGCACGGTACTAACTAACCTATCTGCAATAATAATATTATAATAAATGAAAATTAAAGCATAATAAATAGTTATATATTACTAGCACAAATATGGCACAGGTATCATATTACGCCTATCCACTCTACCATACCGTGCTACCAATGTTGCTCGTCAGAGCTTAAGCTAGAACTCTCACATACACACATAAACATACACATGTTTTACACACACAGGCAGACAAAACTGTCGGACACTTTTCTTTTCATTCTTTCCCCTCCACATTGTCCCCACTCCCCGCCTCTCCCATCTCTATGATATGATACGACACTACCTATTGTATTGTATCCATCCATCCATTCAATCCCGTCCATCAACCCATCCATCAATTAATTTCGCCCCGCACCGGCCGGACCGTGCGTACATCACTAGATAATTCTCAGACTACGGTAGACAAAAAGGAGAAAAAACAAAAGGGAACTAAAAAACAGACACAGCTAATCCCAGCTATAACAAGTAGACAGACAGACAGACAAAGCAAACTTGAATTTAAAGGGGAAAAAATGACAAAACGAAGCAAAGCGAAAAAATCCATAACGCCTCTAAGCAAAAAAGCAAAGGAAAGTACGGATGAGTTAAATAAAAGCAAACAACTAAAAGAGACTAAGGGAAAGGGCAACAGAGAGGATAGGAAAATGAAAATGAAAATGAAAATGACTTAGTAATACAATTAAGACAGCTTTGATGTGATTGTGGATATTGGTTTTTCAAGGAAAGATAGGTTTTTAGACATTCGAGACAAGAGTGAGGTCCATCTGCTTTCCTGCTAGGACAGTTGCAAGACTCCGTTCCACATATCAATTTTAATTCCAGTCAACTCACCGCCGATCGGAACTTCAATGGTGCTGACAGTGGCCAAATAATCATCCAGAACGACGTCAAGCATAGCGGTGGTCTCATCCATCTTTGCAGCGGAGGCGGTCATGTCCTTAAGACTTCGGAGTATGTCAGCGAAAAAAGAAACAAACGAGCGACACAACCTGACGGGATAAGTGGCTTACTCGGTGAGCGTAAGTTCCCCCTTGAAAAAGACGAATATCTCTGCACGTTCGGAGCCAACCATGTGAACGCAAAGTTGTCTAAACCGGCGGCTGGAGCAAATCAAATTGCGAATGTACTGGCGATTATCCGTATCCAGTATACGTTTACAAATCGGCAACTAGCCACTCCCAGAGGAAAGAAAAAAGAAAAAAATCAGCAGGCTGCATCTCGGCGAATAGCAATGGACAAAGGCCGAGTTTAAAAATGTAATGCAGCTGATACTAACCAGTTTATCATAACCTCTCTGCAATCTCCCCTGTTCATTACCACCCTCCCCACGTCTCTTCTCGTCATCACAAAACATGGTTAATATGTCGGCCATCTTATAGAAGAACCACACTTGAGCCAGTCGCCTAGTAGCCTCATCGCCTTCTTGTTGACTAGACTCGATCCAATGAATGTATCCATCGTAATTGAAGCTTATACGCGGCCCCATGGATAGCCCCAAACAATTATCACCTCCCTTCTCAGGACTATGGAGAACCGGGTGTAGCGCTCTGATGATGAAGTACCTTAACTTCTCAATCGCAAGGGCAAGCGTGGCATTACTCGGCGGGGGAACGGTTGAGTCCTTCAGAGAGAGCATCTTACTGTCGAGTCTCTTTCTCGCGGTGGTGGTCCAGGTGGACGGGCCGATGGTCGAGGGAGTAGAAGGGTCTGAACCTCCGCCGTTAATGTTAACGTTACTACTGCGCGCAGAAGCCGTGCTCTTTTGCCGGCGTTTCTTGGCGGTCTGCTGCTGCATCATAGGGACTGGCAGACCTGGAGGGATATGCAAAGGGTTCATCAATGCAGCAACTGGCTCGTTATTCTCCGTCGCGGGAGTAGGAGGTGCATTTCCCTATAGAATTTCCGAAAGCATTGTTCCGTCCGTCGTTCCATGGTTAGTTACGTTTTACAGCTTTGTTCGGGGAAGGGGGGGGGGGAGGGAAAGAAGAAAAAGGGTAAGAAAGAGAAAAAAAGGGTTTTCCTCTCTCTTTCAATTGGATGAAAAAAAGCACGAACAAAGCACTCAAGAGCTGCAAAAGAGCTAACCTGCATCGGGGGAGCCGGTCCACGCATCGGGAGAGCTGGACCAGCCCACAGGATCGCAGCTCGCCGCTTCCAATGTTCGATGACCCGGTAAAAGTCATCTGGACTTAGTGCCTCGACCTGGTCAATGCTGGCCAGTACGGCATCGAGAGTGGAGGACATTTAAGCGTAAGAAGAAGAAAAAATGGTTGGAAAAGGAAAAGAAAAGAAGGGAGATTTCGATCAGTTGTGCGTGTTGGTGCGATAGATGCCGATGCGTAGATAAAAAAGAAGGATATTGGGGAGGGGGAGGGGGGCGGGCGGTGGTAGTGGTGCGTGATAGTCCGTAGGGGGTGTATGGTTCGGGATGCGTTGGGACGTGTAATAACAAAAGAGTGTTGTCAGTTGTCGTTCCAGGTCAGTTGCTGGAGGGAAAGGAGTGCAAATAAGCTCCGGAGCCGCAAGAGTGATTCCAGGGCGTGGAGAAACGGGTTCAATGGGGAACCCGAACGCTTCCCGCTGTTCGCGCGCTTCCAGAAATGCCAATACCGGTAACCCCGGAGGAGAAAGGTTAGAGGGTTGGGGACAAGACAAGACAGTTACAATAAATAAATAAAAAAAGGGTGAGAAATAAGGGCGGGTTGATAGGCAAGGGGGGGTGGGAGAGAAGGAGCTCGCACAGGACTGGTAGGGTAGGTGTGTGGTGGTGGTGGTGTGGCGGGTGGTGGTGGAGCTGTGGGTTTTGGAGGAAGGGAAGGAGGCGGGCGAGAACAGCTAGAGTGACAAAGGAAGTGTGAACCAGGGGAGGGGAGGTTGTCCAGAGGGCACACAGGAGGCGCGCTGCCAGCTACTGACTCTCTTTCTCCCTCTGTTGTAAGTTATGAACCCCGGTGAACAGCCACAAAGATCATGCAAAGAACAACAAGAAACGACAGTGCGCGTGTGTGTGTGTGAATCACCCCTGAACCCAAGTTCTATCTTTCTTTCCGCTTGTCTGTCTGTATCTCTGTCTCTCCTAGATAGAAACAGAAAGGGGAGTAAGTGTATATGCTCTTCTTTCTCTTCTTCTTCCTCTGTAGTACGGTAAGTTAGATGCTGAAAGGAAGGAAGAGATATACCGGTAGTGGCGACAGAACGAAGACACAGGAAATACAAGAAATAAATAAATAAGTAAAAAGAGAAAAGAAAAAAAAAAAGAAAATATATATATATAAAATGGGAAGAGAGTGTCAGGCAAAACACAAGTGTCAGACGAGGAGGAGGAAGGAACAGGAGATTGATCCAGACAATGCAGACTCTGTAAAGGCCACCAGATCCTATTTTTGGCAACACCAGATTGATTCTCCCTCTCTCTGTTCACTTTCTCTTCCCCAGACAAAAGCAGCAGCAGCAGCAGCAGGCGGGCAGTTAGATAGATAGGCAGATACGGCAGGCTCTCTTGCAGGCAACAAAACAACACAGGAATCTCTTCCTTTTTTTTGTTTTGTTCTTCACATATGCCCCCTTTATCCCCAAGTTATTTACTGGTATTTATATCACTGGAACAGCATATCTATCTGGGTTCCATTTATTTTTCCAACCCACTCCCACCTAGCTAGTGAGAAGGTGCAGAAACTTCTTTTTTCCTTTTTCTTTTTTCTTTTCTTTTCTTCTTTTCTTCTTTCCTACGGGGGGTTTGAGAAAGTTTAGAGGGAGGAAGGGAAAGGTCAAACACATAGGAATCTCTTAACGCTTAGTACATCTTGGAGGGTAACAATTGGATCATATAAACTTTTCAACCCCCTAAGAGTTTCAAAACGCGTCTTAGCAAGACTCCTTTTCCCTCGTTCTTCCGCACGTCACTTGGCGGATTTCGTGGAATACTTAAACAAACCTCTCTCGGTCTCTTGCCTCTTGTCCGCCCTCGGTCGTGGTTAACGCTTCATGATCGGGAGATGGATGAACAAAGAACTCGAAAAATGTGTGGAACGTTTTAATATCCATGGGTACTTGTATTAGATTTTCACTCTTTTTTATTTCTTTTTTTCAAGAAGAAAAACCAAAAACCCGTTTTTGCACATCCGCAAAGACATGATAGGACGATTCGGGTGTGCACCTAAAAAAATCTTCCATCCCATCCAGGTTATGCCATCATACACACATGCATTGGTTAGAAAGGATGTACGTACCGTAAGTCGAGTAAACTATCCGACCAACCACCACACCACCACCATTTACTAAGCCACAACCCGGTCTCTCCTAAGTTCCTCCACTTCATCACTACTAAATCCAAGAAGATCCATCAACACTTCGTCTGTGTGTTGACCCAGCGTGGGGGGTGGTGCCCTGATCCCCGGCGTGGAATCAGAATACTTCACCGGGGTGTTTACAAGTTTGATGTCGCCGCATGTTGGATGGTGCACTGTTTTGACCATGTCTCTAGCAAGAACGTGGGAGTGGGATAACGTGGCTTGTATATCGTTGACGGCGGCGTACGGGATTCCGCTGGAGTCGAATATCTCCAACCATTCCTATGGTAACAAAAGAATACACGCACACACCCATACTTTAGAAAGAAAGAGAGAAAACCAGCAAAGAATACCTTATAGCCGGTAACTGGGGACAAAGGTGAGGTGGAGATAGTGCGCAGTACGAGGAAGCAGGAGGGGGGGAAAGTTACCTGGGTAGTCTTAGACCTAGTTATTTCCGCCATCATGGGGACTAGAATCTTCCTGTTCTTGACACGTTCCTCGTTGGTCACAAACCGTGGATCAGTGATCCACTCTGGTCTCCCAATCCTCTGACAGAGTATAGCATAAAGCCTGTCATTCCCACCCGCCAATAAAATATTCCCATCAGTGGTGGGGAATGACTCGTAAGGCACGATAGATGCTAACACCCACATTCCTCAGCCCTCCTTATTCTTATCCTTCTCTGCGTTTCCCCCTCAGAGGAGAGTATCGAACAGCATGGTAGAAGAACTTACGATGCGCCGTCCCAAACCTACCCTCATCCCTCTTCCCAGAAATCAAGGCGGAACTGGCAATATTCGCCAGAGTAGCAACTTGACAATCACTCAACGCAACGTCAATCCACTGCCCCATTCCTCCATTCCCGGCTCTAGCAATCACGGCCGCGAGGACAGAATTCGAGCAGTACAGCCCAGTAGCTAAGTCCGTGACCGCAACACCTACCTTCACTGGCGGCCCTTCGGGCTCTCCGGTGATGTGCATGAGCCCCATCTCCGCTTCTACCATCACGTCGTAGCCCGCACGGTCCTTGTAAGGCCCCGTCTGGCCGTAGCCTGTTATGCTCGCGTAGATTAGGTGCGGGGCCATTTGGTGTAGGGTCTGGTAGTCTAGAGAGTACTTTTTGAGGGTCCCGGGCAGGTAGTTCTCCACGAGGATATCGGAGGTTTTGGCTAGGCGCTGGAGGATGCGTTGACCGGATGGATGCTTAAAGGAGAGCCCTAGAGATTTTTTGTTCCGGTTAACCTAAGCAGATAGATGATTAACGATCAATTGACCCCCAAATACTACGGATGTAAAGGAAACACTCACAGCCAAAAAATAAGCACTCTCCCCCTTCCCCCCATCTTTCGAAGGTGCATACGGTGGTCCCCACGCCCTAGTATCATCCCCGCGCGTTGGGTGCTCAACTTTAATGACCTCCGCCCTGTTCCACCACCACCACCACATCCGTTACCAACCCATTCCCCCGCTAAAAGGTAAAAAAAAAAAAAAAAAAAAGAGAGAGGAAGAACAAACCCAAGATCTCCCAATATCTGCGTACAATACGGCTACTCGATAATCAACTTGATTGCCCACCCTACCCCCCTAAGCCCGGAAGTAAGAAGGGAAAGGCAACTTACCCCAGCAAGAACCCTCGTCAAATCCAATACTCTCAATCCTCTCAAAGGTAACTTTAGCCCCGACGAGTCAGCGATTCCAGGCGAACTCGTAGAGTACCCCCTCCGTAAACGCAGATGCAAACGTCGGGATCCAGGGAAGAGGCTTGGGCGGTGGAAATGCATGACTTTGTTGGTGAAATTTGTAGGGAAATAAGGAGGGAGGGAGTTACGGGGGTTCAAATTTAAGCTTTGCGGCTCTAAGCGCAAGTTCTGATTTAACTTGCTGAGCTATGATATCATAAATTTACGATACTGTCTGCTATGCTGATGGTAGGGTAAGGGTTGCGCCGGACCTCGGCCAGATCGAGTGAGCGTTTGGGGAAGAGGTGAAGATTGAGGTCCACATGGGTTCGGGAAGGCGCTGTGGTGGGTTAAATTGGTTAGGTTAGTGAGTGAGCAAGTGAGAGAGTGGGGGGGATGGTGGCGGGAGGAGGAGGAGGAGGGAACGAAAGGTGCTGTCAATGATATTTTCGCATATTAATTTATCCTAATGCTGATGCCATTTGTGGGAGCCTAGTGTTGGAGGGCGAGTTTACCACCCACCTGTCCGCTGCTCCAAACGGTTTGTTCCTAGATCAAGGGCGAAATACTCTACAATAGTAGCACCCGGAGGGGCTGGTGAGGAAGTCCGGGGGGGTCCACCCGCTCAAAATTTCTAGACCCTGCTTCTTAGCTACGCGATGCTATTGTAATGCTGCCGTCACCCGAACTGTACAATAGGAAATAATCTCGCTGCAGTAGAGCAATAGCTCTCTTCACCTCGAACTCATAAAGCACTTCACTCACCCTTCCGTCCAGAGTAGCTTGACCTCGACTGTAGCTCCTGTCACTTCCCCTATGAGAGCGCCACTCTAGCCTGCCTTACGGAGGTCTACACTTCCTATAAATCTTCCCTCCTAATCGAAAAAAAAGAAAAAGAGAAAAAAGGGAGAATCATAGCCCACTGCCCATAACTTATGATATGGCACAGCAAATGCTTTAATGTGCTGCATAGGCCTTCTTACTCCCCCCGCCTCTCTCTTCAAACGGGGAATCCTGACATCCCCTCCCCTCACAGGCAACACCAGGCGGAGCATGCAAGCACGCTTTCAGGCGTCTCTCTACAAGGCTCAAAATTGTACTTTTTTCATCAGTATATATCGTCATGACGTTTCTAGGAACCTACTTCCCTATGACACAGAGGACAGAGCGATTTTGGAAAACGCACCCACAGCCATTCTTAATATTTCCGTTCCCTGTTTTTGCTTTTCCTCCTCCTCTACACCTAGGACCAAGCTGGCCAATGAAATGAATAGTTACTCATGGCGAAATGAGAAAAGCTTCAAGTGGGAGATTGTGATACCTCCTCCCACAGGACAAGCTGAGACAGCACCATACCCATACAGGCAAAAAACCAACCCCAAGTTGACCCATGATACGCGATTCTTTTTCAAAAAAGAAGAACCGAATCACGCCTCATCCAACCTCATCTCATTTGATCATAATCTCTGGTTCTCATCACCTCAATTCTCATCTTCGCATCATCTGATATCACCAATCTACGAAAGACATTAAAAAGGAACAGAGCAAAGCGAATCACAGGCGAAAGGACACACATGCCTACAGCACACATCATAAAAATATAACCCCCCCTTTCGAAAAAAGAAAAGGAAAGGAAAGAAAGAAAGAAGAGGATCGAAGGGAGAAGGAAGAAGTACAGCAGCACGTGGAAACTAATAAGGTACGATAATAGCTTAATCAATATAAAAGAAACGAACGCCTTCGGGATGAAGGCAGAGAGGCAGGCGCAGGAGGGGTAGTGATTCGTCGAACGTCTCATGAAGAAGTCAGAAGTTAAGTTGGAAGTCAAAGATAAGAGTATACATATTCCCTGCTCTCTGCAAGGGGGGAATATCGAACACCAAATAATAATGGGGGCGAGTTAGGCTAGTTAGGATAAAATATATGATAAATCGAGGATGAAGACGAAAGGGATGAAGAAGAGGTTTACGAGGAAACGGTAAATTCAGCGAAGAGCTGCACCAGAGATTGATGTCTTTTCGCAGCTAATTCTAGAGAGGTGTAGCCCTCCCGGTTTGGAATATTAACGTCGGCACCATTCCGCAAGAGAAGAGCAATGACATCCTTGGACCCGCACTGGACAGCAAGGTTCAGCGGTGTATCGCCATGGTAATGATTTTGAGCATCGATGGAGGCACCAGCATCGATGAGGACTTGGGATATCACATCGGACTGGTGTCGGGCAGCGTAATGCAGCGGTGTCTCACTGTACTGGTCTGTGGCATTGACATTGGCTCCCTTGTCCAAAAGCAATGTGATAAAATCCTCATACCTTTCGCCCCCGACCGAGATCGCCAGGTGCAGCGCCGTCTGGCCGTCGCTGTTTTCGGCATCGATCTCCGCCCCATTGTCCAACAGTAACCTAGCGATGTGGACGAAGCCCTCCCGGGCCGCCTCGTGAAGGGCCCTGTCGCCGTCGGTGTTTGGAGCGTTGACGTCCACGCCCTTCTCCAACAGGAGTTTCACAATCACATCGTAGCCCTCGCGGACAGCGGGCAAGAGGACCGTCTCCCTGGCAGAGTCCCGTATGGTTACGTCCGCACCTTTGCGAAGCAATAACAACGCTAAAGCTTCTCGGCCGCCTTCGAGGGCATTGAACAAGGGTGTTTGTAGGTAGCTCGTGCAGGCGTTGATTTCCGCCCCATTTTCTAGTAATAAGCGCACCACTCTCTCACTTCCACCCGCAACAGCCCTGTGCAACGGAGTCTCTAGGTAGTTATTTTGAACGTTGACTATTGCTCCTCCCTCCAGTAACACCCTAACGATGTCTTCGTGACCACTGTTGGCGGCATGGTGGAGCGCGGTTTGCTGATTCCCTATCTCCAATCCCGCATTTGTGTCTCGAGCGTTTACCTGTGCGCCTTTGCGAAGTAACAATCTGACGAGCGGCCTGTGGCCTTGTCGTGCTGCCCAACAGAGCGCCGGGATGCCATCCTTGTCTGCTGCGGCGAGAGTGTGCATTATTGGTGTGAGAAGGCGGGCGAAGCGGCGGTTTGTTAGAATTAAGGCGTTGAGATCCCTCGGGTCTAGGAACTCGTCTGCGATTACAAGGAGAAGCTCGTTCGGGAGGTTGAGTATCGGCATGGTGGGGTCGATAGCCTTGGTTGGTGTGGGGTGGGGTCGCCGAAAGTTTATTATTATCTCTCCCAGTTTGGTGGTGTCGTCGTTGCTAGGGGCCCTTTGGCACTTTTTTTTTTTTTGGGATTGGTACCGTGTTGTGTGGTATGGTATGGTATCGTGTGTTTCGGAAAAGGAAA
The DNA here is from genome assembly GCA_003070745.1 of Tuber borchii. Taxonomy (NCBI): domain Eukaryota; kingdom Fungi; phylum Ascomycota; class Pezizomycetes; order Pezizales; family Tuberaceae; genus Tuber; species Tuber borchii. The sequence continues at coordinate 38,244 of NESQ01000438.1, forward strand.
AGGAAGGAAAAGGAAAAAGGGAAATCAAAAAAGAGCTATCCTATTCCGAATCAAAGTCTCCCCGATTCAGTGATCGATCTGAAAAGATAAATGATAAAGAAAGGGGATCAATTACTAAGTTACTCTTTCCTCCGCGAAAGTTGTCATATCATGTTGCATCATAGAACGATAGCAGTGAGTTAGATGAAGTGAGGGAGGAGGGTGATGAATTCCGTGATATCGAACACCTTTTTGCTTTTGGGGAACTCGAGCGAGACACAAACGACATACCTCTAGCTCCTAATCAACCTTATTCCCTCCTTGCCAAGCTGAATATTTTGACACCCTCCCTCTGAACTACCAACCTTTGATTTCACCATAAACGTCCTTTTCCCTCCTCCTCCCTGCTCAGTGCCTACCTACCGCCTGCAGAGCCCGCCCCCCCCTCCCCCATTCATCTATCCTACCGTGATAATGTTAGGGCTTCACTTCGTCCTCCTCCTACCGCCACCCACCCGAGCCCGATTAATAGAACTAGCGACCCGGCACATCAATTTGGGGAAGATGCTAATCAAATAGGTGATCTGCAAGGGGCCTGTTGCTGATATCGTCGAATACAAAGTATTATTATTTTTTGCCGAAGAGATAAAAAGAAGAAAGGTAAATGATTAGAGGGAGAGAAGCAAGAAAGGGAAGGATATTGAAAAGGGTGACAAACAAGTGAAAGGGGTACTGAATGAATTTCCTGGCTCTGGCTGAGGGAGTAGAAAGAGAAACTCCAGTAATCGACTCGGTCTACCCTAACCCTGAACCGATTTCGACCTACATATCCCATGCACGATCTATACTGTTGGATGCTCATTGCATACAAAGCAGATCAGATACATTCGATAAAGGGGATCAGTACCTAGATTTAGCTCTCATCTCTTGATTTCCAGGGAATTCATGGATCCATCAAGGTACCGATATCGTTTGTTCCATGAGAGAAGTTGGATATCTACTACCAGTATTGAGATGTGAATGGGTACTTCATGGGAGCTCACTCGGATTTTTTTGAGAACAGTCGATTGGGAGATGCTGGAAGCTGGAAGTGGTATGAGTTTTTTTTGTTCTTGCCTCTCATGCTATGCTAGACACCCTCGAGTTTTAAACTACACTGCTTGAACACGAAACCCATGTCAGGAACATCATCAGACGACTCGCGTGAGTAGCGCCTACGAGTAATGAAATGGGGTGATGATGTCAGATGGTCTTTCTCTCACGTACCGGTATCTGCGCTGACACGAGAACCATCCATTTCTTACCCTACACTCTTCTCCTGGACAATCAGCGTTGCCGAGCACTTCTTACGTGCCGTAAACTTACCCCGGTTGTGGGGAGGCAGCCCATTTGCAGTCACAAGTAGAATTGCCCAATTGGAATTGCAGAACAACCCATGAATTCACATTTTCCACGGCCGTTGTCAACAATTTGACACAAGTAGAAATTCCTTATTCGCTGATATGAGAGGAAAAGAAAACAAAAGGAAAAAGAAGGAGGATGGAAAAATAAAGGATAAAAAGAAGGAAGACAGGGTATAAAGGGGTAATAAGAGAGAAGAGAAGGAAGAAAAGAAAAGAAAGGAAAGGAGAAAACACATCACCGCCGAATTAAAACCAAACCACTAGAAGCATCATTAAGACTCCCCCGCACGGAAAACGGGCTTAAGGACAAATAAAGCTTTCAAAAACAAGATTTGACTTCATCACGAGCAGCGATTGTAAAAAGGCTTGTCGAAATCTACCTATCCCTATCCCTTCTTCCCCTCCCTCCATAAAACCTTCTCCTTTCGAAACTTCCCCTCCCCCGGAACCCCTCACCCCCGCCTTCTCTCTCCCCATCACGTTCCTTCTCCACCTCCTCTCTTGGCTTCTTTACGGTTGGTGCCGGCAACCCCGTCTTCCACTTTGGATGAGCCCCCTCTTTGCAATTGCTTCTGCCATCTGGACAGAAGCCGGCCAGATAAAACTTGCAGATCTGCTTCCTGACGTGTTTTTTTGAGCACGTGGGCCCCAACGGACAGAAGCCGTTCTCGAAGTGTGGACATGGAGGGATTTTACTGTCGGGGTCTACGTGTAGGTATAGACATTCCTCTCCGTTGCTGCAGTAGCCATTTCGCACGAAGAAGTTGCATTCGGGCATTTTGCGTCTGTTTGGACGAATTAAAGGGAAAGACACACATCATTGCACTATCGTTAACCTTCGTTTACGAGGGAAGCAATGAAAAAGGAAAAAATCAAAATCAACGGATGACCAAAAAGTGAATTGGGGTGAAGAGAAGGGAGTGGACTTGCAAATTGTACTCATGAAGAAACTCACACGCCTCGCCTTTCTTGCATAACGACCTCAACCAATGCTTGCAAACCAAACTGCTCCATTACCACTATCGTTAGCAAAATTCCTTTCCCTTCCATTCCCACTTCCTTCCTCCTCTTCCTCCTTCTCCTCCTTCAGCCGCCCCAAACCCAGCGGGAAAAAAGAAACCTTGGAGAGACCAAAAAGCATTACTTGTTAAAGGAGCTCGAAACCGCATGTTTATCCGGACAACTGTTCCCCATGGGACAATGTCCCTGCACGAACAGCGGACAAGTCCTCCGATTAGGATCCAGACCAAACCTATACTCCTTCCTCAGGAACTCGTGAAATGCGAACCGGCCGCCAAACTGCTGAGACTGGGGATTAAGAATCTTCTCGGCAAGCGAGGCGTCCGGGGATGCTGCCGTCGTCACCGGTGCGGCCATGGTCGGTCGGATGGGTGGCCGAGGAGGGGGAAATGGTAGTGTTAGGCTTGGTTTTGGCGTAAGTAAGATGATGAGAGCTTGAAGGTAAAATTCTCCCGCTTATGTGTTTGTTTTAACAGAAATTTTTTGTGGCGGTTGCGTTGAAAGACACTAGCTTAGGATGTGGCTGTGGATGAAGAAGAATGGATTGGGGTCCGGGGGTTGGGGCTGGTGGAATTATTATTGCGAACGCTGCATAGTGTCTTGTCGCACCAACTTACTTGATATAGGGTTAGGGTTGAGGCGATCATACCACGTGATACGGGTAAAAAAGAAGGAGGGTCGCTCACTATTGCTCACTTAGAGGAAATTTGCGATAGGGAGGGGAGGGGAGAGTGGCGTATCGTGGGAATTGTGCGGGCTGCTCGGGCCTAAGCACTGGTACGCACGGTAATCGATAACATGCTTGCTTTCTCGGCGTCGCGGCGGCGCTTCCCTGGCCAGACATCTCTTGCGTTGCAAGTTGCTTACTGTGCCAGTACAGTACGTGTACAGCATCACCCTCGCAAGACAAATTACCAATCTTTCGAAGAGGGTGCCTTTCGCGTGCCAGATTACTACCGTGTATCCAAGTGATATGGTGAGGCTATAGCTATGGTGGAGAAAGATCCAAATGATACGCAAGTGCTCGAGTACAGGAACAGTCGCCAAAGGGCACGAGTGCAGCGGAATCGCCGCAAGAATCTCCGTGGTGGTGATAGACAGCACAGCGGTGACCATGATTTTCTCTCTTCCGAGTTATCCTTTCTCTCCGGCTATTTATCCTACTTACCTCCCTACATAATCGTAAATCTATACATATAATACTACCATGTACTCGGGTACTTCGCCTATCTAGGTATTGTAATTGTCGTCAATAGCACACCGGCCCACCAATGCACCGCACAAAACTCGCAATCTAAGAAGCTCGAGAGTGGAAAGCCCAAGACTTTATCTGCCGAGCACACAGCGATGTGCGTACTGTACAGTACAGTACAGGAGCCAAAAAAGGGTGGAAAAAAGACTCAAGGACTGCAGAGGGCACGTGACCTTATGTATATCTGCTGCATCTCGTTTTCGTCTTGGCTATGTGATAATTGTGGGCTGGGTTTGCTGGGCCGGGGTGGCCTGTGATAGCGGGCATGATGGTCGGATAGGCCGGTCTGAGTGCCGGGGGAGATAGGGTACGGTAATTTTGAACGCGGAGGCGGAATTGGACACTGTACTCGAGTATGGTCCAGTGGTATTGTGCTTGTAGGATACCGGTAGTAGTTACCGCACTTGACCAGACAGCCTCCTACTAATCTAGCACTAGTGTGATAGGACGCTCACTCACTCACTCATTCATAGAATATCACTTCTATAGTGTACTGCAGCCCGCATCTCGACATCCCATCTAAGCACCTCTAGAGTAGGAAAGGTTTCAGAAGCCTACATTACCAAATAATCATCGTGCCAAACATCATAGTCTTCATCAATTAATCCCGCCTTGTGATCTCTGGCATACTGGCTCGGAGGCTGTACTCGTTCGGGCAAGAGGTATCCGAAAATACGAGTCGCCTGTGATGCGCACGGAATTTTTACCATATATTCTTTTGTGAACCCCGAATACTCCTCGTCCTGGACAAGTGTGATACTGTGCTATTGTGTTGTACGGGTACGAGTGCTGTGCTCGTGTTACTGCTTCCGCTGTACTGTACTGTACCAGTTTCAATAAACCATTGGCCCCAATCAATCCAGGTGGAATCAACCAAACCAACCAAGTTCTCTGGCACCGCTTACGTGTCCAAAGTAAGAAGTATCCGAAAATACGAGTCGTGAGTCTGTGATGCGTACGGGTTTTGTTTTACAATATATTTTGCGAATCCCCGCTCTCTGATACCCCTTGCGTGGGACAAGTGCCTCTCCCCAAATGCTCCCCCGTAATGTCCAAACCCCTCCCTCACGGCTACGGCACTGCTCGGGAGTTCGTCCCAACACGAGATCGAAGAAAGAGGGAATCTTGCAGAGTGCCTATCTACCTACCTGCTTATCGACTGGGCTGTGTTTTGCCTCGGGCGATTCTTTAGACGTGGGGTACGAGCATAAGCAAATCGGCGGGGTTACCACCGTTAATTTATTGTCATTACTGCTCGAGTGCCGTGATATTCCTGACGAGAACTCTGCTGGTATCGTATTTTTTTTTCGCAGGGAGGAAGGGTATCGGTACGAGCAATATACTTGTAATAAGTTTAGCGTTGATTACATGTTACACAAACATCGGTGATCGTTTCTAGGTATGATAGTGTTACTATGATGCTGGCAGGAGGGGGATGTCCGGAGGGGCAAAACGGGGGGTTTTTATTACTGCATATGCGCTGGTGGTAGTGTTGGTGAACAGTTAATTTATACTGGTGGTACAGTAGATGAACTTGCAAAATAACCCTCTGTCTTGTAGGAAAACTTCTCCTCGCCACTTGTATCGCGTCCTGGTTCTGGGAATTTGAAATTTGAATGGTTGGGACTTGGGACGGTTCTTCTTTTTTCTCTTTGGCTGGATATCGACTAGATGGAGATTGGGGAATGCTTATGAAGCGACTGGTGTTGCACTGTGATGATAGCGGGAGTTAAGCGAAGCAAGAGCTTGGCCTTCATCTCTTCTCTCTTCCATCAGAACTTAATAATACGGTAGGCTGGTAAGCCCGCAAAACTCTCTCGTGTATTTCTATTACTTTCCATCTAAGCCGGATCCAACCCTGGACTAGACTAGATTACCAAACGTCAAAATAGCCTACGGTAACCTGCCGAGATATTAATCCCCGGGTTACTCTATTGACAATCTGGAATTGTGGTTACCAAGCCTTTTTATCCCGACCAGCCAAGAAAAGTCTTCGCGGGTTTTTCGCGTAAAACGTCGGCTTGGCCTGATTTGGCTTGGTATCCCACATGGGTCTGTTGACGACATGACCGACATTGACTAGTCTATACTTTAACATGAGCTGAGTTGCTCTAGGACGGATGGATGGACGGAGGGAAGCCGCCTGGGGGCTTTTGCTAGGGGCGGCAAGGGACGAGGTACGAGTACTGTACAAGTACGGTAGTGGGTTTACTGATCCTAGGAGTGAGTGTTTTTTTCTTTTTCGCTCGGTAATTTTTTTGGGGAGAGGGTAGCTTTTGGATTTCAGTGAAGTAGTTCTCTCCGAGTCATCCTGCTCTGTGGATAGCTTCTGTGCTGGCGGTGTGCTGTAGTCTAGTGCATAGGGTCCCCCTTCCGACGGTGATAGTTCTACTATCATGTTTATCATAATTAGTTAAGTTTCAGGATGGACCGGGACCATCCAAGGCTTCGCTCAGAACAAGTCCCCACGTTGCAATAGCCTCCGGTACTCGCATCTTATTTGGTGATCCGATGAATGCATCATACACTCTGCCCGTCTGAGACGCACGAGGGGGAAGACTACGCATTCCTCACTGACCACCAACACTGACGGCAATGCCGACAAAGACGGCCATTCACTTCCGAAGACGGAAGCATGCGGTACTCACCACGTGGGGCCAGTCCTAATTTAGCGAAGGCATCGTTTGGTCCGCCACCGCCACCGCCGCCGCAAAAACTGCTCCTCCTAGGGCTGATAGTGGGTCCCAATCGCGGTGTAGATCAAGTTAATTTGTGGGAAAAGGTCGTGATAACTAGTATCATAGGTGTGAGACTACTGGACAGAGAGGCAGGGTATTGAGGGGTACTTGCGGATAGGCATGTGATAAGCCTATAAAATTTCATGGATGATGTTACGCCTTGGAGCGGGTCATGGTGGAATGTTTTAAAGGTAAAACTTACTACAAGCAGTACAGTCGATGATTGCGATTTAATCCTGGAACTTCACGCAATTTTTGCTCACGCTGAGCGAGAAGTGCTGAGACACGAGTTCGCCCCCTCCTGTTTGCTCTTTCGTTGGGAGGTGGAAGCTTCGAGATCGGTGGGTTCTGAATTTTGATCGTGTTTTCTTTTCTTTTCTTTTCATTATAGTTAATGAGGAAGTTCCTCCGCTAGAATATATATCTTCTATCAGTAGATGCTCTGCCGGTGGGTTAGCTCACCTAATACAGTTATCCGGGTGCCCACTTCCTTCCAGGTATCCCAAGAAGGTTTGCCCTTGTATTCCTGCGGGGTGTTTTTTTTTTTTGTCCTGGGTGGTAGGGCTGCTGTTCTAGTATTAGCCAGGAACTTCAAACGGAGGTCATCCCGGTGTATTATAATCTATCTTGCATTGCCGTGTACTTGATTTTTTCTTTTCTTCTTTTCTATAGAGCAAACCTTCGTCACCGTCTTTCCTATATATTATTGCTTATACCCGCCCCCTGGCCGGCCCACTACCGTACCACCTCACCACGAGTACGCACAACACACCTTCTCCGAATAAAGTTTCTTTTGCATTGCCTTTTCTGTTAGCCCTCTGGGAATAGGGTTCTGCCGGCATAAGGGTACTTACAGCGAAGTACGTTACCACAAACCTAGAATATAAAAACTCTCCTTGCCTTACCATAGCCTACGGGGGGAAGCATTGACGGCAATCACTAGCCGGTGATCCTGTACTCGGTTTTCCCGGAAACTGTGAGTTAAGGCGGAGCTTCGAAGCGAAGCAAACGATATCTTCCAAAGCGGATATAGCCCTGCTACGAATTGCCTTACCCTAGTCTCCTAATTCTTCGTTACTCCTCCCCGACAATATGCCCGTGCTCAACGAGAGCCGTATAAGTCGGTTGTCAGGCTGTTCGGAGGAGAAACTCATTACTACTCTACTGGTATCCAACCTTCACTGCTCAAGCTGCAGTAGTTCTATCGAGGGATTACTCTCTGAGCTGTCCCCTCCTCCACTTGATATTTCTATCAGTATCCTGGACCATACTGTTACCGTCACTCACACTCAGCTACTTTCGCCGCTGGATATCATTGATGCCCTGCTTGAGGCCGAATTTGAACTTGACAGTGTTGAGAGCACATCGGGTGCTAGGGACTCTATGATAGGGCCTTCTTCGAGCAGCCATATAATCAGTTTTCAAGGGGATACTTCCGACTGGCTGGTGGATATGCAGACAAGGATCCGAGCAATGGGTGGGAACAAGAGGGCTGGGGGCGAAATGCATTTGAAGAATTGTGAGCTCTGCAGGAACGGGGCCAACGAAGAGAAGATGCTAGCTTCGTCTCAGTCTTCGATGAGAACTGGTTGGAAGGATGGCGCTACGGCTTGGGTGGGTCCAATTCCTCTTCACAAGGTTATTGAAATCGAGATATCTGGGTACTAATTTCGAAGAAAACCGAGGTGTCGACTGGCCAGAGTGGTTTTGAGGATATGCAAGCTCCCGTACATGCTTCAGCAGGCAAGATGTACGAAGCCGTCATGTCAGTTGGTGGGATGACTTGTGCTTCTTGCACTAATAGGGTGACTGAAGTTCTGGAAGCCCTTTCAGCGGTCGAGTCCGTGAGCGTGAACCTTATGGGAAATAGCGCGACAGTGGTGTTTAGTGCCGGGGGGATGGATAAAGCGGAACTAAGAGCACAGGAGCTTGTGTTTGAGGTGGAAGAGACGGGCTTCGAATGTTCGCTTGAATCTCTCAACGCTTTAGGGGGAGAAGGGAGCGCTGTGGTCAGAGGGCAAGTAGGAGTGGAGAGAGCGGTTACACTGAAGGTCGAAGGAATGCTCTGTGATCACTGCCCAGGGAAAGTAGTTGATGTGCTGGAATCCTCATTTCGGGGTGAGTTGCTTAGCTTCACCGCCCCTATCACTCGGCAGTCTGGACTCGTTCATCTTAAATATACTCCACAACCCCCTGGGTTTACTCTACGACACATCACCGCTGCGATATCATCCGTCTCCCCCGAGTTTGTGGTATCGGTATACCGGCCTCCAACAATGGAGGAACGCTCCCGCCAGTTGCAGCTTCGTGAACGAAACCAGTTGCTCATCCGGCTGATCATATGCATCATGATTGCTTTTCCTACCTTCATGATTGGAATAGTGTGGATGACCCTGGTGCCAAAGGAAGATCAGGTCCGGAAGTACCTGGAAGAGCCAATGTGGGCCGGAAGCGTTACAAGAACGGGATGGGCCTTGTTCTTCTTAAGCACACCTGTCATGTTCTTCGTGGCTAATGTATTTCATAAACGCGCTATTCATGAAATCAGAGCGTTGTGGAGGAAGGGGAGCAATGTGCCAATTTTTCGAAGGTTTTACAGATTTGGGAGTATGAACTTGTTGATTTCCTTGGGGGTTTCGATATCATACTTTGCGAGCGTGGCATTGTTGGCTTTGGATGCTGTGACCAAGCGTCCAATGGAGGCCGAGGGTGTTGACGGACACGGAGGGGCACTGATTGGAATGGAGGGTGTGGGCAATAGCGGAGAGCCGGAGTCTGGGCCGCACACTACTACCTACTTTGATTCAACAGTTTTCTTGACAATGTTTTTGCTGATTGGTAAGTGATAACCTGGGCTTAGGTGTTTTACTTATGCTAACAATTGATATAGGTCGATTCTTGGAAGCCTATAGCAAGAGTAAGACTGCGGATGCAGTCAACTTGCTCCGGGGATTACGACCGTCTGAAGCGCTTTTAGTGGTGAAATCAGATCAAGAAGACATTGCCGCTGATGTAGCAGCTTTCAATGCTAGCCCTACCCAATCACCTATAGGGGAGAACGACCCAAGCAATTCAGAATACGCAGATAATAGGACATGGACCTCCCGAACGATTAGCACGGATCTTCTCGAAGTCGGTGATATCGTTAGCGTGGTTCGTGGCTCGTCACCCCCGGCCGATGGAACAGTCATATCTGGTCACTCGCAATTTGATGAGTCTTCATTAACAGGGGAGGCGAGGCTCGTTCCAAAATCGGAAGGCGATTTTGTTTATGCGGGGACCATCAACCAAGGCCAAGTCGTCAACATACGGGTTGATTGTATCGGTGGTGATTCGATGCTGGACCAAATTGTCAAGGTTGTCCGTGAGGGTCAAACCCGACGTGCACCGATTGAACGTCTGGCTGATGTACTAACTGGGTATTTTGTTCCCTTTGTAACTTTGCTCGCTGTCACAACATGGCTTGTCTGGCTCGGATTAGGTACATCAGGCAGTCTTCCGGCCTCTTACCTGGATACTGACCATGGAGGGTGGGTTGTTTGGTCCCTCGGGTTTGCCATCGCGGTGTTTGTGGTCGCGTGTCCTTGCGGAATCGGCCTCGCGACACCTACTGCTATGTTCGTTGGCTCCGGGTTGGCGGCACGGTTCGGCATTCTGGCGAAAGGTGGCGGCGAGGCTTTTCAGGAGTCTTCATGGCTGGACTGTATTGTTTTTGATAAAACTGGGACTTTGACCCAGGGTGGGGAACCAAAGGTTACAGATGAAAGGATACTCGTTGAGGATGGAGAAGCTAAGAAGATTGTATATGCTATTGCACACAAGCTGGAGGGGGGATCTGCACATCCACTTGCTATAGCTGTGGTCGCACATTGTGATACGAAGAAGATGTGTCATCTTTCTGTGATAGAGACCGAGGAGACCCCTGGGAAGGGTTTATATGGGGTATTTGGGATGCCGGATGGGGAGGTTTTCGAAGGCATTATTGGGAATGAGCGGTTCATGGAAGAGAATGGTGTTGCTGGCATTGAGCTCCACACAGTGATCTTGGATAGTTGGAAGTTGGCGGGCAAGAGCGTTGTCCTCCTGGCTATCAGGAAACGCGGAACCACCGATAAGGAGATCCTTGGATCGGGGTACAGACTGGCGGCCCTCTTCGGCGCTACTGATCCACTCCGTCCGGAAGCGCCCAATGTTGTGTCGAGTCTACAGGAGAGTGGCATATCGGTTTGGATGATTTCAGGCGATAATGAGAAGACTGCGGTTGCCGTCGCCGCAATGGTAGGAATTCCAGCAGAGAATGTAATCGCAGGAGTACTACCTACCGAAAAGGTATGCATCTTTCTAGATGTTTCACGGTTATCATACTAACGAGTTACTAGGCCGACAAAGTCGCCATTCTCCAAAACACCCTCCCCAAGCGGCCTCGCACCCGCTGGGGCCGCCTTTTCCATCATAGGAACTCTCCAAACTCTAAACGGGCAGTGGTGGCCATGGTCGGTGACGGAATAAACGATGCCCCTGCACTCACAATAGCAGACGTGGGAATTGCCATAGGTTCCGGCTCGGACGTTGCCATCTCTAGCGCAGAATTTGTCCTTATATCCTCAGACCTCCGATCACTGCTCACCCTGACCGAACTTGCCAGAGCAGTATTTAGGAGAGTTAAATTCAATTTCTTCTGGGCGTGCATTTACAACTTGATTGCCCTCCCGGTGGCAGCAGGGGTTCTCTACCCGGTGGGAAACCGAAACATCAGGTTGGACCCTGTGTGGGCGGCTTTGGCTATGGCGTTTAGTTCTGTTAGTGTAGTGTGCAGCTCTTTGATGTTGAAGACTAGGTGGTGGGGTGTTGGCTTTCGGCCCAAGCAGGAGAGGTACGGGCGATAAGAGTTTGGGATCATGTAAAAAGGTGGAGGGGGGGATTTCAAAGCGTTTCTGTTCATTTCCTTTTTTCCTTCTCCTATCACTTGATCACTGTGGCTTTTGGAGGGTTGGTGTTTGATGTGCAGTACAATGGGCCAACACCACTCACCGTCCCTCGAACATTTTACACAACAGCCTGCTATTCAATTGTTACGAAATCGGAAAAGTGAGAAGGGTCATTCATTGCAAATTGTGTGTTAATATCCTGGGTAGTTTCATGCAGATTTGGGTTGTTAGTGGACACTTGAAGTCTGCAATTTTCAGATTGAGTGCCTTTTTTCTCTGGGCGCCCATACTGATTTCTCTCGTTTACCTTGAAGTTTATAGCTCCTCGCTATAGAATTACTTACACTAGATAAGCCTCTCTTTGAAATAAAATAAACTCGAGACTTTGAAAACATGGATTCTTGGCCACTTGTAGGCATATTCGTGGGGTTATTTGTGAGAGGGTTGGCGTGGGATGTGAAATAGGAATGGACATTTTTGCCCAGCGTTTTTGTGTGGTGTTGCTTCGTTTAGAGGGAGTATGATATTCAATGAGTGACGGGCGACGAATTATGCCTAAGAACCTACCGTAAGAATAATATTATAATATTATTATACTCGAGCAAGTTTTGGGAGGAACCTTGTCACTCTGGACTCTTCGTTTTTAGTTTTTTTTTTTAATATTTTTTTAGTTTGTCTCTCGGAATAAAGTCTTATTGAAGGAAGGCAAGGATATGTATGATGATATCATTTACTTTGGGAAAATACCATGGTAGTCTCGTACGATACGGGATACTACTCACTAGTATTGTACAGTACAGAAACATTCCGAAAGTATCTTGTCCGATTGGGTAGGTGGGGTCGAGGTGATACTGAGTTATATTGTAATATGATACTGTAATATTATTATTATTGTTGGAGGTGTAGAAGGGGGTCATCTGTTGGCACTGAATATCACGTATCAGAGTCTATATCTATAGGAGATCTGCGCATCGAGCCGCTCGGGGGTGGGGAAATGGTTGGTATGACGATAGCACCGAGGAAGATATTTGGAATTTTTGAGCGGGGATTTTGTTTTTTGGAGGGGTGGTTGCATGGATTGGTGTGCAGTAAGTGATAGAATTCTTAGGAACTATCATAACTTAGAAAGTGTACTGTATATTGGTCTTTAGCATTCCTCCCCTTGATTGACTTTTCGGAAGCCATGTTCGATTCTTTCAGAATTCCAGAGATAGTGGGGAATTGCGCGCGCTGTGGGGTGGATTATGTGGTTGTGTCTTGGTTATAGTATTATGATGTAATGCTATCCCTTGAGTAGTATAGGACTGTGGAATTCGGTGCTGGTGCACTGGGAAGGGGTAGATACATGCCACATAGCTATTTGTTGGTATGGCAAAATTAGACTTTCGGAGAATGGCTGACTTGGCCATTCCCGTGGTGCGGAATTCTGAAACGATTGGGAAATCTGGCTTGTTCAACGGCTGTCTAATGGTGGTCTGGTTGGGGGTGGGGTTTGTGGGTTCACGATGTAAGGGGTGAGTTGCGCTGAGGTGTGTTTGGTGAGTTGCAGCTTGGCTGATGGTATGAGTTGGGTTTTCTGAGTCACGAGTGATAGCTGGTGTATGAGCATTATGGTTCTGGAAGTGTGATAGGAAAAAGGGACCTGGTGTCAGAAATTAAGGGCCTTGTATAAGTTTATATCTGGTGATTGGAACTTTGTTTTGTGGGGCCAAAGGTTAATAACTTCTGAGTCTGAGGAGGTATGTGAGGTCGAGAAAGAAGGCAATATTAATGGAGGAGAGGTGGGGGAAGAAGGTAGAGAGGGATTTTAGAGTGACAGGTTAGCTTATTTCTAGCAAATTTTCCATGACAACAAGTCAAGGATTAGGGTTGTGGACTCATAAAGAGGTGTAGGGCACTTGGTTTTAGTGAAGCTAAGCAGAGAGGGAAAATCATTTCAAGCCCTACCGTGAGTGAACTGTAAGCTATCATTCATATCATGTTTCCTTCAAATACAACCTTGTTCTTAAAGACCATGATTGCCCTTTCCATAAGCTCTACGTTTTCCTCAAATACTACTATTTGTTCAAATCTTATTTTTCCATTGGATGCAGCTTTGATTAAAAAGATTTTGGGAGAAAAGAAAAAGGAAAAAAAATATCAACTCTGGACTTTAGTAAAATAAAGTTTTGGACATGAAGATTCCTTGTGAATATTACTTAAGTGAAGAAAAAAGATCATTCTTATTTGAGCTAATAGTAAAATAGAGCTTTTATTATATATTTTCTCTTAGCAGATATCTATTATCATGATTATGGTAAAATGAACACTCTCTTGATGATCTTTTGAAACAAACTTGACTTATATTAACTACTTTATATTAGGTTACTATTTAGACTCTTATGTTTAAAAAGACCATGACAGATAGATTGTCAGTTCAGTATATAAGCTTTTGAAAAGGCTGGACAACTTAGATAAGTTTATCTTATCAGAGGGTTGAAAGATATTACAATGAATGACTGAATTTGAGTGATATTGCAAGTAACTAAGAGAGAAGTAGTAGTATTGGTAAGTAAGTTTTTATTTTAATTAAATTCTAGAATTTATTTGCTCAAAAGAGAAAATATCTGCTTTAATGATATAAACTTCTATTTTGGCCTGAACAGATATTGGTTAAAAAGATCCTTTGCATGCCTGGGAGAAAACAAGCTACCTGTTATCGGAAGCTGATATAGAAGATCAGACTAGGCACTGATACTTTATCGAAGACAGAGTCTGTCTAGGAAGGGTTGTTCGTAGGATAGAAAAATAGTAAGAGAAGTAAAGTAGAGTAGGAATAGTGTGATAAATATTTTTCTTGGTAAAACTTATTATATTGATAAGATCTCTTCTCCATTTGCTTGTTGTTATTTATAGCTAGGAAGGCACTTCGATATTTATATTCCACATCTGAGTATTCGCGGGCTAACTACTAACTATGGAATATGCTAACTATAATCACTCATTAAATAAGTGTGAACATCATTTGACTCTGAAAATATTCTTTCCCTAATAGCTAATGGATATGTAAAAGCTCTTATTTCTCTGATGGTGTAATAACGCTTTCAGTAAGAGATTACTATCATACTTCTGTTATATGAACTCATGCGGTCGTAGACTGAACTTGCCAATGGTTCTGGAACTGTGACAGTGGCCAACTTCACATAGTCAAACCAGCTGCAGTATACCTGTATGGACCTGTATAGTCTTTCAGGAAGACTCCTCCCTTACGATCGGACCAGTAGTCTTTTTGCTCGTGGACTAGTTTCGTATCAACATATTCTAACAGGTTGTGATAACTCTGCCTATGGTAGAGTGGGGACATACTCTCTTCACAAATGCTAGAGTAGTCTCTTTAGTGTTCATTTCTCTTCGTATAATATTTGGTATTGGTACATTATAGTATTAAGTACTTTTCTTCTATTAACATATTTTACCCAATCCATATCAAGAAAATATCTACGGCCCTCCTGGTCCACCATGGGGGGTTTCAGTTCCTGTAATCTACCCTGGTGCTCCATGATCTACTGTAACTATCCTCTTCCCTTCGGGCAATACTTGCAGCAGGTAACCTTCTCTTTGATGGTGATCGCACTATCTTCGGTACGTACGAATAATAACCGCTGAGTGTACAGACTCCGGTTTCGTACAGTATATCGCTAAGCTCGTGAGAGACACTATAGTATCGGCCCGGTAATGTAAGATGTAGAGATAAAAGTCTGTTGTAGGAAAATAACTTAGATGATTGTGTAAAGAACTCTAAACCAAGAGGCCATAAGGGCTCTCTTTTATAACCATTCTTTCCGCAACTCATGACTCATCCTTCGCATCACGCGCTCCTATGACTCATAGTTGAGTCATAGTGTAAAATACATCAACTGACTCGTCCGAGTCACTCGCGCAATAACTAACCAATCAAAACATAATAAACTCATCATGTGTGCAACTCGCATCACATGCATAAAACCCATGACTCATAACTATGAGTCATGTGCGAAAGTCATAATCATATGACCACAATCGTGAGTCATGTTAAAACCATAAACTAATTATAACAAAGGAATAACACGCTATCGCGTGGTCATGTGAAATACTAAACCCTATGACTCATAAGTATAAGTCATGTAAAAACCTCTCCTTCTGGTCACTGTTTGTGATATTAGCTCCCTCTCCCCCTAGCATCGGTCCCTCGATGCTCAAAGTCCTAAATCTGTCACCCGACTTCCCAAACGTTTCGCCTCTCTCCTCATTCTCCGAATAGTATCTTCGGAGTCTCTCCACCTCTTGCGTACAACTTCAAGGGTGAGGTTGCCGACCTCTAGGGCTCATTGTTGTTCCGATATTTTATGTTGTTGATCTTCGATCAACGATCGTTGGTCCTTTAATCGTTCTTGGAGGCGGTCCCATTCTTCTAGCAGTTCATCAATCTGCCTTCGTAGACTTTCCGGGTCCGGAGCCGTAGTCGTTTCTGAATTTTTGCTCCCCTCCCCTGCCAACCGTGTCCTCACGGTTTCTCTTGCCTTTCTTGTTTTTTCGTCCCTTTTTGTAAGGGGTTCCTTTCTTCCTTCCGACCTCGGATAGTAGCCGGCTTTGATTTTCTCATTCTTATGAGACCGACAATCGTTTCGAAAACATTGCTCCCAATGTATCTTCTTGTGTTCTTCGTTCGAGGTTCGTCCTTTCCGTTTTGGTTCTTGTGGGTACCACCCTTGTCCTTGTTTCTCGCTAAGGTGCACGAAGCACCCATCGTCGTAGCATGCTGTCCATGATAGTCCATTGTGTCTTGCCGTTTCAATGGCCTTTGCTTGTCTTTCGTCCAGTTCTTGTTCCGTTGGCATGTTGTAGCCCGAGCTAGTAGGCGGAAATGGTCCTGGGCTGGACTCGTTGTCTCCCCAGCCTTGGTTGGGTTTGAGTTCGATTTTGAGTTCTACCCAGTCTTGGCTTACCTGGGTATCGTTGGTGGAATTGCTGGACTGCATGTTGGGCGTTGTTAAAGTTTTCCGAAGGGTACCGGACTTTGTCGTGTTCTGGTGAGTATCCTTTCCACTTAGCTCGATATTGGAGCTTTCCGTAGAGGAGTCGAGAGTCGATGATTTCGTCGAGTTCGTATTCTGGTTCGCCTTTGATTATAATAGGCGGAGGAGGTTCTTGAATTTGTGAGGGGAATCAGTTGTCTTGGTAAGGCTCGAGGAGTGAGATGTGGAATGTGTTGTGTATTGTCATTGATAGCGGTAGGTCCAACTTATAAGCGCTTGTTCCAATCTTTGCCAAGACTTTGAATAGTCCAATTTTCTTATAGTCTAGTTTTTTTGATAGTCTCGTGGTCCTGATATTTCGTGGTAGTAACCACACCATATCTCCTGATTGTAAGTTCAGATCTGGTTTTCTGTGTTGATCGTAATATTCTTTCTGTCGTAATTGTGCTGCAACTATTTCGTTTCGTAATGACTCATGTAGTTGATTCATTTCCTCTGGTTTCTTTTGACTTCCTTGGATTAGATGTCCTATCATCTCATATTCGGGGTTGATTCTGTAGTTTGCGAAAAGGGTGTGTTCTTTATTGTTTCTTGATATCCGTTGTTGTATGCAAATTCTGCTAGTGGCAGATATCCGCACCAATCGTCTTGTTGGTAGTTGATATATGCTTGAAGATATTGTTCTAGTATCGCGTTTGTTCTTTCTGTTCATCAGCAAAAATTTAACATGTGTCTGACGCGCGAGCGCTGCGTCCTGACCTATTACTCGTTAATTTTTTCGTCCCCTGCGTCCCGTGCGTCCTGACGTGAGTTTTAACGCCCGTTGCGTCTGAAAGCTGGGTTTCACTCCACTGGCGTCCTGGTGCCTCCCCACCGCCCCTGGCCCTAATGTATCGTCAGGACGCCCCTCTTCCTTCCTACCCTCTTTCCTACGTCCCGACGCCTCCCCAATACACCCTCTTTCCCTGCCCCTTCTGGGTCTCCTCCCGACGCACTCTCTCACTCATGCAGCGATGTCAAATCTCTTTCGGGGGAGCGACGTACTACTAGCTCTAGCCCACGATACTTGTAAATTTCACCCACGGTCTGACTAGCGTAATTCAAGAAATTTCAATTTCTATGTCTACTAGTATATACTACTCTTGATCTCTTTCGTCTATATACTGATCTCTTTCCAACCTCCTGGCTCCGCCGTTTCCCACGCCCTGGCTCCGCCGTTTCCCACACCCAACTTTAATAACTTATATACATCCGTGTTAAATCATATAGGACCAGCCCCCTTTTGCGTGATTCAATAGATCTCGTTAAACGTCCTTAAATCGATCCTGCTGTTGACAAGCCAGCGCCGGTTCGTTTCTGGTATGAGATGTGCTAGGCCTATGATCGTTCCTATATCCACAATTGTCAGTTCTCGGGCGTCATCCCTCAGATGAACCATCACAAGGCCGTGTACGTCTGACGGGCGCCCTGAGTTAACTACACTCATCAATTGAATGCCTGCAAGGCGGTAGACAGTTTCCTGGTGCATGTAATCCCTGATTTTGAAAAGAGCTATGAGCTTCGCCGGGACACGCCCCCTAAGCGCACCATACGTCTGCTCGCCACCAGCCTGTATCCAAATAGAATCATTCCTGCTCGCCTGGTTACGGAAGAGTCGAGTACCAGTGCACCGGGCCCGGTGTATGTCGTAAACATCGGTTTCCTGGAACGCAAGCACTGGGATTTCAAGTGTCGTCATTAGTTCAACCGGTAGCGATCGATGTACCACCAGATCTTCAGGAAGCCGGCGCCCGAGTGGCAGGTTCAGTCGGCTATATCGTATCAATTCTCGACAAATTGTTTCCAGGGAGATATCGGACACTCTGCTAATATCGACGACGTTGGGTATCTCATCACGACGTCCTTTCAGAATCCTATGATAGGCAGGTGGGACTGACGCGGTTCTCGTTTTCTCTAAATGCTCGACTACCTCCGCTGGTAGATCTGCTCCGGTACGTCGCAGGAATTCTAAGTTCAAAAGTCTCATCCGGATCGCATGCTGCCGGCCGTAGCTGCTTAGTATCTGTCGCGCTGCGTCAATTTTGTTTGAACATCGATACCCGTCCTTGATCTGCTCCTTATGCGCGAGCTCTCCAAACTCGGTAGAATACATAGGAATATTGCCAAACTGGTAGATGTGCTCGTGAAAGTGAATTATTAGATGCATCTTAATAAAGTTGAAATGGGATTCAGCGTGGATCAAGTCCATACGTTGGTCGTTTTCTTCTTGGCGGTCTTCCTCGCGTACCCGGGGCCTCTTCGATCTAGCGACTGACTGGTTTACTAGCGTACGCTGGCGGCGTAGCTCCTTGCGCAGCTCATCAGCCTTGGCCTGCGTCTGTTTCGATATCCTAAACTCCAAGAAGATATTTTTCGTCTCGTGAAAACGCTTCGCATAGTTTTCCATATACTGTATGGTCTCGTCTGTATGGCTTTGGTATTGAGCCATCATGCTAAAATCAAGTAGTGACCCGACGCAGATGAGCGCATGTTTGAAAGGTTGTACTTGTGTGCTATCAGGCTGTCTCAATGCCACAGCGAGGACTCCCAACAGACACCGCCCTAGAACCCTCATCTCCTTTCCTTGCCACTGCGGAATCTCACTGTAAGCTTTTTTGGGCGCATAGAATCCCGGGTACGGCGGGAAAGCCTTCCAGGCGTCGTCGAACGCCTGCTGTCGTGAGTGTTTCTTGAGAAATCCCTGTATCTATTCCATCATATGCTTGAATAGTCCTAGATAAATCGTATGTAGCAAATCCGGCATGTGCAGATCAGGC
This sequence comes from Tuber borchii, assembly GCA_003070745.1. Taxonomy (NCBI): domain Eukaryota; kingdom Fungi; phylum Ascomycota; class Pezizomycetes; order Pezizales; family Tuberaceae; genus Tuber; species Tuber borchii. The sequence continues at coordinate 57,374 of NESQ01000438.1, forward strand.
GCTGAAACTCTTTCAAGTCCTTGAAAAATATTTTGCCCCGTCTTTATACCAAGGCGTTCGTAACGTTCATTTCTTGCGTAATTTCTAGCCCGATGATGATTGGCACCGGTTCCTAACTTATGAGGAGGGACCTCACATTTAGGACAGGCGTTGGTTTTTATCCTGTGTAGTGCGGCGTTTTCCATATGGCCAGCAATCCACCCAGGCAAGATCGGGAAGCATCTCCGGATTTTCCCGTCGGCACAGTCTATTGGGACGCCCTCTAGCGTAGTATCTCTCAAGGGTTCAAAGATGAGTTCGAATACGCCCTGAAGGGTGTCGGCATTAATCTGTCTCTGGAGTTTCTCTGCTGCAGGGATCTTGGCGAGTTTGGGCGGAACGGGCAATAGCGCAAGAAGGAGAACTGCCATTGATCCAGGTCTGTTACGTCTAGTCGACAGAAGATTTCTGATAGTAATGTAGACTGGCCATGCCTTCTTGTCCCCCGAGAAATTGGTGAGATGCGTCTGATCAGACATCCCAATGATTGGAACCACCGTCGCCCCATCGGGAAGTGTTTCCTACTCACTGTTAACAACCTTAAATGAAGGAGGGCGGAAAACTATACTTGAACGTCCCACCACCAGTCGGCCGTATGCATTTCGGCATATATTCTCTGTCTATTCTGATCGAATTCCCGGCGCGGCGCATATACTAAGTCATCTCGGTAAGTTATCTGCCGAAGAAGATATCTCACGCAGTCCAGGGTGTTGCGATAGAAGAATGGTAACGTGCTCTTGCTGTCCTCACTGGCAACTTGTCCTTCGAACCATCGTAGATATGGGCCATCTGGATCCAATGATCGAAGAAGTTTCTCCAGCATATACATGAAGCTATAGCCAATTGACGCTGGGTCACCGAGATCATTTGCAAAGTAATCATTGATCTGCGACTTCGATGATTTACTCTCAATGAACCAAGATGCAAGTTTGAACCCCTTCGCACTGGTGAATGGAGCCCATGAGTCCTCGCACAGTTTGATATGTTCTTGCTCATATCCGTTGACGTCTCCAATTGATTCTCGGGCGCGTTCATAATGCGTCTGTTCAGCAGCAGACGAAGACGTGTTGTCGCTAAGTGCGTCAGTATTGGAGTCGTATGTAAGGTCATTAATTGCGTCGCGTTCATATCCGGCCAGATCACTGGCAGGATCTGATTCGTAGTCTGAATCGGGGCGCTCGCTCGGTTCATTCAAGTTCTGATGAATTATGTCGGTTCTGGGGTCGTCAATGTGATTCGGAGGCGGATTTCGTAGGGTAGAAGCAAGTATGATATCGAGATCTGCATGCGCTTTTCGGAGGTGTGCCTCGTATGGGCCTGCACGCATGTATCTTCGACGACAAAATGAACATTTGACCGGCATGGTAGATTTCAGCTCTGTTGATTTCAGGAGTCGTGTGTATATTCTGAGGGTCAGCGTAACTTGAAGGTTGTGGTGATCGTGATCTTAACGCGTAAGGGTGAGAAGCTGCGCCCGGTGCCGCGCATGCTTTGAACAATCACAGTGGAATCGGTTTAGCGTTGTTTGTCGCGCCATCACGTGGGTTCAGCTGTTTATCACTTGCGTTCGACTTGAAACAGATAATGACCAAAACACTAATGCGCCTGAACTGTCAATTCTTGATTCATCTTGAAATCAACTCAAACAATTCATGATGGTTTCAACCTCTCTTGAACGTCTGCGTGTTGTATATAGAATGTGGGTTGATCCCGGCGGAAGGGAGTTCATACCAAGAATAATCTCACAACGCCCACAATATCCACCAATATCCACAGTATCCACCATCTTCACAACATAAGACTCGTATCTTTCAGAAGACTATCTATATAGACCAAAATTCGATCGACATGGCGCAAAATATCAACAATGTACAGTACGTCCACATGGCGAATCCGGGAGTGGGCCAGGCGCCTCCGCCGGGGCAGACCTATCAACTTCCGCCGAACTCTCTCGCAGGGGAAATGAGTATGAGTCGCTCTAATCCTGACAGTATATCAATTACGGCTCATAAATCGAACATGGGGTTCACTGCTATTCCAAAGGACCCGGTGTATACAGCATGGCAGGACCTTGCGAAAGATCTGATGATAGCAAGGAACTATGTGCCGGGAGTCAGGGCCAGTATTTATCCTGACACCGACTTCCAGCCAATCGTCGCAGGTATGAGGAGATTGCGCCCTGCATGTGATGAACTCGCCACAGTATCGGCTGCGAATAATCTGGCTCATATGCAGGAGATCGATGAGGCAGTCGTTCAACTCGTTAAGGACTGTGTGAGGAAGTTGTTTACCACAGTAAAGACTCAGGGAGCTGGTGCCGCCCAGGGTCAGCCGGGAGTCCCCTTTGCGCAGGTGATTGTTCCGGCGAATTTACTATCAACAAACGTCCCAGCTCAGTGGGGTCTTGCAACGGCTGTGCCGAACGTAGCCCCAGTTCTCCAAAACGCTCCCCCAGGCAACCCTCCTCCTAATCCACCCGGGAACAACCAAGCGCCAGTACCACCCCCCGCACCTCATGTAGCCCTATTTCCCCACTGGCAAAACGCTCCCCCGGCCAACACTCCTCCCGCTCCACCTGCGAACAACCAAGCGCAAGGACCACCCCCTGTACCTCACGTAGCCCTATTTCCCCACTGGCAAAACGCTATCCCGGCCAACGCTCCTCCCGCTCCACCTGCGAAAAACCAAGCGCAAGGACCACCCCCCGTACCTCACGTAGCCCTATTTCCCCACTGGCAAAACGCTCCCCCGGCCAACGCTCCTCCCGCTCCACCTGCGAACAACCATGCGCAAGGACCTCCCCCCGTACCTCACGTAGCCCTATTTCCCCAATGGCAAAACGCTCCCCCGGCCAACGCTCCTCCTGATCCACCCGGAAACAACATCAGCAAAAAAATACCTTGCGTCAGATGCGTCGGCGTTGCGCCCTGACGCAAGCGACGTCGCTTCTGCGTTCCCTGTGTCAGGTGCGCCCTGACTTGCGTTGCAACGCACGCACGCATCCTGTGCTTCCTGGGTTGCCTGGCAACACTCTCTCTCTCCTGACGCCACCTCACGTCGTACTGACGCCCTGTCTAAACCTTAGCTCTGGTTCACTCTCATGACGGCGCCGGCTTCACATTGCCTCTTCCGCGCGTCCTGACGTATTTTCTCATGTCATCTCCGTCGTCGGCCCGCGCCCCAGTTCAGAATCTCACATGTACAGGGCAAACTAGCTAGTAGTATAATAGTTTCTTACTCTTATTTTCTAGACAATTGGTTTCTATAAACATATACAGCTTGACGATGTGCTCGCGCCTGCAAAACGCCGTCTAGCGAATTGTGGTGAGGTTCCCCCGACTTCCTCACCACAATTCGCTAGACGGCGTTTTTCGTCCCGGCAGCGCCGCGCGATATGACACTACGTACAGCCAGCGCCCCCCCCCCCCGCCATTATCCTGATTCCTTAATATACTTCGTTGAATGTTCTCAAATCAATCCGGCTATTAACCAGCCAGCGCCCTTCCCCCTCGGGGATCAGGTGCGCCAGGCCGAGGATTGCCCCTATGTCAACTATCGTAAACTCTCGAGCGTCCCCTCTCATCTGCACTGTAACAAGGCCATGAATGTCCGAGAGGTATCCTGAGTTGACTGCACTCAACATCCGAACAGCCGCCACCTGACGCACAGCATTCTCACTGGTGAGGTCCCCGATTTTGAAGAGCGCCACGAGCCCTGCCGGCAGACGGCCCCTCAGCGCACTATACATCTCTTCAGTACCAGCCTGGACCCAAACCCAATCATTGCGACTCCCCTGGTTCCTGAAGTGTAGGGTGCCCGTGCATCACGCACGGTGGATGTCGTAAACGTCGCTTTCTTGGAACGCTAGAACCGGGATTTCGAGTTGCGTTAGTAGTTCAACCGGGAGTGATTGAAGTATCGCATGATCTTCAGGAAGCCGGTGCTCTGTAGGTAGGTTACGCCGGCTATATCTGATCAATTCGCGACATATACTGTCGAGGGAGAATGCCGACACCTTGCTAAAATCCAAGACGTTGGACACGTCGTCCCGACGTCCTTTCAGGATCCTCCTACGGTCGACCGGCGTTGTTACGGCACTTGTCGTACTCTCTAAATGTCGCAGGACATCTGCAGAGAGATCGGCTCCCCGGCGTCGAAGAGATTCGAGGTTCAATAACCTCATCCGGATGCTGTGCTGGCGACCGTAGCTGTGCACGATTTGGCGCGCGGCATTATTTTTATTCGATCGTCGCCATTCGTCCTTGATTTGTTCCTTGTGCGCGAGCTCTCCAAACTCCGTGGAATACATCGGTATATTGCCAAACTGGCGTATATGATCACTAAAATGACTTAGTAGATGTATCTTGATAAAGTTGAAATGCGATTCGCTATAGATTAAGTTCATACGTCGCTCGTGCTCTTCTTCACGATCGTCGTCACGGATACGGCGCTGTTTAGAGGGGGCCATGGGCTGGCTCATCTGCGTTCTCTGATGTCGTATTTCCTTCCGTTGCTCGTCAACCTTGGCCAGTGTACGCTTAGTTACTCGAAACTCCAAAAAGATACCTTTTGTCTTGTGAAATCCGTTCAGATAATCATCCATATAAGCTATGGTGTCAGACGTGTGGCTTCGGTATTGTGCCATCATACTGAAGTCGACGAGCGCTCTGACGCATCCGAGAGCATGTTTGAAAGGTATCGCTTGTGAACTCTGTGGCTGGCGCAGTGCCACCGCGAGAACTCCCAAAATACAGCGCCCTAGATTCCTCATCTCCTTCCCCTGCCACTGCGCTACCTCGCGGTAGGCCTTTTTGGGTACCAAAAATCCTGGGTACGGCGGTAATGTCTTCCAAGCGTCGTCAAAAGCCTGCAGTCGCCCGTGTTTCTTGAGAAAGCCTTGGATTCAGTCCATCATGTGCTTAAATAATCCGAGATAAACCGTATGGAGCATGTCCGGGACGTGCAAGTCAGGCACTGAGACCCGGTGAAGTCCATGAAAAAGGTTTTGGCCCAAATTGATACCAAGGCCGCGGAACTTGACGTGGGTGCCGTCTGACTTTTCATACGCATATCGTTCGTATCTTGCGTAATCTCGTGCTCGATAGTTCTTGACGTTGGTTCCTAATTCCCCGACAGGTACCTCACATGTAGGACAAGCGTTGGATTTTAACCCGTGCAGAGTCAAGTTTTCCATATGGTCTGCAGCCCATGCAGACAAGATTGGGAAGCACCTCCGAACCTTCCCATCGGCACAATCAATTGGGACGCCATCAAGCGCCGCGTGCTACAGCGGCGCAAAAATGAATTTGAATACGTCTTGCAGTGTGTCGGCGTTCACTTGTCTCTGGTATTGATCTACTTTGGTGGACTTTGAGAATTTGGGGGGGACAGGCAATAGTGCGAGAAGTAGAACAGCCATTGATCCAGGGCTGTTGCGCCGGGCTGACGGAAGATTTCCGAGCGTAATATAGACAGGCCACGCTTTGTTGTCACTGGAGTAGCTGCTAAGATGGGTCTGATCGGACGTCCCAATAATGGGAATTACAGTCGCACCAGGTGGAAGTGTTTTCTATAACTAGTCAGCTAACGTTAACGTAAAGGAGGTTGGGGCGCTGTACTTGAACGTCCCACCACCAGTCCGCAGTGTGCATTTCCGCATAGATCCTTTCACCATTAGGATCAAATTCACGCCGCGGCGCGTAGACAAAGTCATCTCGGTATGCGATCTGACGAAGGAGATATCTGACACAATCCAGGACGTTACGATAGAAGAATGGCAGAGTTCTCTTGCTATCCTCAACCTGTCCTTCGAACCATTGCAGATACAGGCCGTACGGGTCCAAAGAGCGGAGGTGGCTCTCCAGCGTATGCATAGAGCTATATCCGGCTAACGTAGAATTACCGAGGCCACTTGAGAAGTATTCATTGATTCGTGATTTAGATACTTTAGCCTGAATGAACCAAGACGCCAGTTTGAAACCGTACGCACTACTGAATGGTGCCCATGGGTCCTCGCAGAGATCGCTGTGTTCTTGCTCAAATCCGTCGACGTCTCCAATTGGTTCTCCAGCGCGTGGGTAATCCTCCTGTCTGCCGAGTAACGAAGACGTAGGGTCGTCCGGTATCTCAGTGTCAGACTCGTGAGCAGTAAATGCGTCGAGGTCGTGTCCGGTGGGATCCGGATCGGATTCATAGTCGGAATCCAGGAGCTCGCTCGCCTCTCCGTGGTGCAATATGCTTGTTTCCGCGTCGTTGATAATAGCCATGGATGAAGTATATCGTACGGTGGATGCGAGAACAATGTCTAGATTTGCGTGCGCAGTTCGCAGGTGTTTCTCGTATGCGCCTGACCGGATGTATTTTCGTCGGCAGAATGGACATTTGCTAGGCATGGTGGGAGTCAGCTTAGTCTATATCGTGGGCTTTGTGTAGATTGTAGGGTACGTATACCGCAGTATTTAGTCTTGAGCCCAACGCGTGTGGATGTTACGGAGGTTAGACGCTCTGAAGAGGAACTAGTCGTTCATGGGGTTTAGCGCAGACATCACGTGGCGTCAGCTATAGTTTCTTTCAAGATCAGCGAAGTTTCAAGATCAGCGGAGTTTCAAGATCAGAGAAGCTCCAAGATCAGAGACGCTCCCGAGCAAACGTGCGTATCATGCTTTATCCAAGTTGAATCGGACAATGTCCTTGAGCGTCTGATTTGCCTATTCTTAGCCAATCTTGAAAACACAGTGTGATTCTTTCAAACGCTCTAGAACGTTTGGGAGTTGTATATATAAAGTCAATTGGACATAGAAGGGACTTTATACCAAGATCATCCACATTCAGAACATCCATATTCCGCTCTATTTCCAATACTCTTATCTATATACACCAATAATCATCCAATATGGCCCACAATATCATCCACGTACGATACGTCTATATCCAGAATCCAGGAGCACAGCAGGCTCCAGCGGGGCAGACGTACCAACTTCCGCCTAATTCTCTCGTCGGAGAGATCAGCGCAGTACGCCCTAATCCTGGGAGTCGGTTGAGTAACCTCCATAAGGCATCCATGGGCATCCCAAATAATAATAATGGCAGGGCGTTGTATAAGCAATGGCGGCGAATTGTGAAAGATCAGCTGGTAGCAAGGAACTATACGCCACTCGCTAATTTCCCTATCGGAGAATTCCAGCAAATCGTCGCAGGAATGAGGAGATTGCGCCCTGCATGCGATCAGCTCGCCACAACGTCAGCTGCCAATAATGTGGCTCGTATGCAGGAGGCCGATGAGGCAGTCGTTCAACTTGTTAAGGACTGTATTAGTAAGTTGACAACCACAATGAACAACCGGGCTCAGGCTATGGCTAAGGGCCAGCCTCTCGGTCGACTAGGCCAGCCAGGAGTCCCCACTGCGCAGATAATTGTTCCGGCGGTGCTACTACCTACGGGCGCCCCAGTTCAATGGGGTCCTGCTACGGCTGATCCGAACCCAGCTCTCGCTCTCCAAAACGCTCTCCTGGCGGTTAACCAACCGCAAGCACAAGGACAAGTCGTTCCGGGTGTTGTTCCGGCGCAAGCACAAGTCGTTCCGGGTGTTGTTCCGGCGCAAGGACAAGTCATTCCAGGTGTTGTTCCGGCGCAAGGACAAGTTGTGCCGGGTGTTGTTCCGGCGCAAGGACAAGTCGCTCCAGGAGTTGCTCCGGCGCAAGGACTAGTGGTACCCCCCCTCCACTGCCGATTAACCAACCGCAAGCGCAAGGACAAGTCGTTCCGGGTGTTGTTCCGGCGCAAGGACAGGTCGTTCCGGGTGTTGTTCCGGCGTAAGACAAGTCGTTCGGTGTTGTTCCGGCGCAAGGACAAGTGTGCCGGGTGTTGTTCCGGCGCAAGGACAAGTCGCTCCAGAGTCGCTCCGGCGCAAGGACTAGTGGTACCCCCCCTCCACCGCCGATTAACCAACCCAAGCGCAAGGACAAGCCGCCCCGGGTGTTGTTCGGGTGCAAAAACGGGGAATACCTTATTCGAGTCGAGTAGGATTAGTGCCTGGCTCACCTCCATTGCCCTTTGACCAACCGCAAGCGCAAGGACAAGCCGTTCCGGGTGCTGTTCGGGCGCAAGGACGGGAAATACCTTATTCGAGTCGAGTAGGATTAGTGCCTGGCTCACCTCCATCGCCCTTTGAGCCAACCACAAGCGCAAGGACAAGTCGATCCGGGTGTTGTTCCGGCGCAAGGACACTCGCCCCAAGCACCAATCGTACTCTATACCCCACCCGGTGGCTCGGCCGGCAGCTCAAGCAGTAGCTCAGCCGGCAGCCCAGCAAACAGCCCTGCGCCGGCACCGATCCTACCTGATCCCCGGTAAATCGCCGGGCGCCAACAGGTGAGTCCTTTTCAAAATAATCCGCGTGTTTGGGTTTTTCACTTACTGACTATGGAGTTGTAGATTGGAGCGCTCTGCTTGGACGTCCACGTGCAGTGCGTATTGTTTGATCCGCCACGCGGCTGATAGCGACGCTGCCTCCCCAAATTATCGCCTACTCAATTGGCGCCGTGTCAACGGGGTACGGTTTGCTGAGTTGGATTCCTATGACATCCGTGGACTGTCAGCAATGATTGCGAGATCCGTACCACATGACACAATTCGGTACATAATTGGCGCTACCGGCGAAGGACGCCGACGACTACGAGACTATCCCCACATGCCGCTCTCTTGGGTCAATTATGTCTTCATCGATGACGATGAAACGGTAAGGGCCTGGCTCCTATCGAATCCAGTTCTTGAAGACCCGCTTGATCTCTTGATCTATTGCCATCGTCCGAATAACGCAAGTAGGGAACCCACACCGGCGTTGAGGGGGCACAACTATCTTCCTCAAGGTGCCGTCTCCAATTGGGCTCGTGAAGCACCAGCACGTATTCGTGAAGCGCCAGCACGTAGGTTTGTAATGCATGGCGCACGACAACCGGAGGCCAGAGCTGATCCCGGGCCGGTTAATGAAGCAGGTGAACCGCAAGAGGGAGATGGCTCTGACGCTTTACTTGCAGCATTATCCAGCGCGTCATCAGATGTCTCCGGCGCCGGGGATGGAGGCGAGGGCAGCGTTGGGATGTTGACATCCCCCGTTGGAGAGAGAAGGGAATCCCCCGCGAAACGTATACCCCTCGCCCTCAAGTCGTCGAGCGGGTTGAATATACAACAGTGGGCGGAAGGACGGCGTGCTGCTCAAGGCGAGATGGGACGGAAGCGCAGGGGTCTGTTTGACGACGAAAATTGTGATGAGCGCAAGTCCAAGAGATTTCGTTTGGTTTCTATGGCTAGGGAATTTTTGGAAAGCGAGGAGGTACGGAAGCGCAGCCTGAGTGCCTCTATTGATGACGATGCGAGTGAAGAGCGTAAGCCCAAGAGATTCCGTTCGAGTTTTGCCCCCGAGAGTTTGATGGATATGACGGCGCGTCTATCGTTTGCTGAGTCTACCTAGACGTATAGAGTATTAGTGATATTGTTTAGCATTAGAGTTCTTAGAGTGTTGGAATAAATTTGTTATAGCCTGCCTGTCGATCTTCATCAGATCAGTTCATGTTCGTCTGGCTTCGCTCACGTTAGCAATCATACCGGTAGTTGTGCTCTTGCGCCTGATGGATTCATTTCGTGATGTCGATGGGGTCTTGGCAGACGCCAAGAGACGTCGCACCTCAGATCTCTTGGCATCTGCATCCTCGTGAGGCTTAAAACCTTATTTCTTTCATCACACGCGGTGGAAATCTCAATTGACACTCAGACTGTTCACGATCATTGGATTGTCTATTTTCTACATCTTTATCCGTCGCAATTCGTCGATCCGCCATGTGGCTAGTTCATATCTCCCACACGACACCGGTATCCCACTTCAGTGTGCGACGTCGTTGTACCAGCACACCCTACATCGCGTTATTTGCTCGTACGATACACCCCCCTAGGGCTAACCATCAGGAAACGCACACCTAGCGTCGACGAGGTGTATATAAGGACTCCTCCTGCCCCTCCTTTCACTTTTGCGCTCCCGCTCTCCATACATTCCTCTTCGCTCTTCTACCACGCCCCCACGTCTGGTGCCGGGCTCCGACCCACCTACGTCAACCTCCGTCCGAGATCCTCGTCTCTTGGTTGACGTATCGGTAGACTTTTTTTTCTTTTTTCTTTTTCATTGTTTGCATTCTATTCGATCCAAAGATCGCACACGCCCCCATGGCACCTACAGGCTCACGGAAACAGCAGCTACAGAAGGGAAAGTAAGTAAACTACGTCTATATATATCTGTGAACAATTTTAATGTTTCCATTCGCCCTAGGCGTCCGCTACGCAGGACCAGAGGATTGGCGCTGAGAGCGCAAAACAAAGAAAGACTCTGCCGCGTACAGCCGCCCGTCGCCTGGCTGAGGAGAGAGCGTAAGTAATCACAGCAAACAACAGATTCGCAGTTGCAGGATATAGCGCTCACAAGCAACTTTCTTGTGAACAGAGACCCGGCAGAGCGCCCACACTTCGAGCCAGACGTTGAAGACCCGGATACTGGGTAACTCGAAAGAAATCTCCACCTAGCTATCAGAATCAGTCACGCTAACAATCGAGCACAAATTAGGAAGAGGTATGGCGACGTTGCGTACGCCAAATCGTGGTGTGGGCTCCTAGATCCCGGCATCAAATCAGACGTCTACTCCAATTGGCGTAACGAGCTCAAGGCCTATATGACAGTCCGCAAACTGGACCCCGGCCACTTGACAGACTCCCAAGTGGATACAATCACTACCTTCGCTCGCTCAATTTCACCCGTGAGAGCTCGGGTCACGCTTATTAAAAAAAAGTACGACGTAGATGACGTCGGGGAACTCACTCGTCAACTGAGGATCCTAGTTAAAGACTCGGCCAGGAAACTCCACACGTCTAACCTGCGTCGAATGGCGGCGCGCGCCAGTGGTGGAGACGTCGCGGAATCTCCGAGTAAGTGATCATTTCCATCTATCTTCCGTCAGCCTCGCACTAACTCATTTTGACAGAGTCTCAGTCCGATTTGGCCTCAACCTATTGCCCACGGGCAGTAAGAATCCATATCGTTCGCCGAACGGGTGCCCCAGAAGCGGGGCATCCGTTCCTCGGCCATCCCTGGTGTGCTAGCGACACCGACCGGGGAATCGCCTGGGGTGTCCTGGCAACACCGAGCATAAAATGTCTGCTCAGGGTGGTTAGAGGGCAGCGTGTGGAGGAGGGTATCGGATACCCACGATATCTGATCGGGGCGACTGGTGAGGGTGCCGTCAGCTTACGTCAAGAACCCGAAAAACCTCTCCCCCTCCGACAGCTCATCTTTCTCCATAGCAATAATGACATTCTAGCGTGGCTACTTGCCAACCATGGCCAAGATCCCCTCGATCTCTTGGTCGTCGAGTCACGTGAGGATGGAGCCCAGACGCCCGAGCCTACAAACGGGAGATATCCGTTTCTCAGTCGCAAGGTTTGGGACGCTACCGTGGGGGCCACGCAAGCGGATGAGGACGAGGAGGAGGAGGAGGAGGAGGAGGAATGGCCAGAGTCTGAGAGCGAGAGGGAACAGCAGGCGCCTCCAGACAGGGGAACGATTGTTTTAGACGACGTAAGTATCGAACCTAACGGGCTGTCAGTTAACATGAAGATCAAAACACAATAGCTAATTGACGACGTAGGAAGAGGAATCGGGAGCCCCGGGCCCCTCGACACAACGGAGGGCTATCTCATTGGAAATAGAGGAAGTCATGG